>CAXIPT010000005.1:925606-941725 GCA_964030475.1 Tethya wilhelma | reverse complement strand
CACACACACACACACACACATACACACGCACACAGAATTAATTCAATATTAATACAATATGCATTGCATTGTAGATATAGGACTATAAGCATCAGATCAGTAACAAACAATGACATGCACCACAGTCTTCAAAAACACATCCATGCTTTATTAATAGCTGCAACTCTTGTACATTAGTTATCAAGTAATGGACACCATTATCTTTTAAATGTGTATGCAGTCCAGTAGTAATCTGTCTATTATTGTCACGGTATGTGAGGCACAATCAAGCAAGATACTGATCTAAGTTACTAACAGACTTGTTTTTGTTTGTTTCTTTGCAGCTTAGAAAACAATCAACAAATGATAATAATATTGTTATGCGTGATGATGACTTGTTTTTTTCCACACTGATCCAAGCATTGCTATAATAGTACACATTCTAATCACCTCACTTTTTAGAATAAAGATAAGATAGAATCGCATGCGTGTGTGTGCATACAGAGATTCACGCTTGATTAATCATATCTAGTATATACATGTGATTATCCATGCGTGTATGTTGTTATTACTGTTAGGTCCTTATCACTCCAGAGGGGACAATGCCCCACCAGGGAAACTATTACAAAACCCTTAAAGTGTAGAGTTTAAGTAGGAAAAGCAGAAAATTTTCAAAGAAAAAAGGAAACAAACATAATCACTTGTACTTTCATCTCCCACTATACATCTGATTCAATAGAAATGATGTGACAATGTAATATACTTCAATCTATGTGCTACGTACAAGAGCCAGTTGACTGTTACAGTCTGCATATGAGTATAATACAGTTGACTGAGCAGTCAGTGTAAACAGTTGCAG
This sequence comes from Tethya wilhelma, assembly GCA_964030475.1. Lineage (NCBI taxonomy): Eukaryota > Metazoa > Porifera > Demospongiae > Tethyida > Tethyidae > Tethya > Tethya wilhelma. The sequence goes on along the minus strand of CAXIPT010000005.1, from coordinate 940,887 downwards.
TCAACCATTTCCTGATAGCCTAGAGGTTGAGCTTATAAGTAGTTACATCTTGAATAATTAACACACCTGAATAGCAGCAAACATGCATGCACGAAGCTGGCAATAATAGACCAAGACTAGTGAGGTTTTAAAGCAGTGGACTCAGATGAAGTGATAAACTGGGATATGTTTTGAAGGACTAACTCAATAGACAATAAAATTATCACAAGATAGGGTCCCTGCACTTTTTTTAGCATACACATGTTTGCGTGTGATTTCCATAGCAACCCATATTTTTATCAGCTATTGTCTAAGTGCACCATACATGCACAATTACCCATCTATTTCATTGATTTACAAGTGTATCATAGTGCCCATCAATCACCGTATGGCCTGTTGCTAGCCTAGCAGCTGGACCTGTTGACAATAACAAATACACATCTAGAGTCACGATGCAGTTTGATATGGATTGAACAGCTTACTGTTATGACCAAAGAACCGATTGATACATACACACCATTGCCAATTTGGTTGCACAACAAAAAGACTCATATTAGTTTACGATGACTATATTTCTTTGCTTGAAAATTAATTTAAGCATGGACTATGACATCCATGTAGATATCAAGAAACATTGGTGAAGGTCACAATTAATGCAGGTCAATCTACAGTATTAATTTTGACATCTCAACTGACAATATAATAGGCCCATATTAAATTTTAATACACTGTTGCATAATAATTATTATGCCTATAGTCCTGGAAGCTATACAATGTGTCATGCTTAGTCCTAGCTGGCAGCATACAGTAACAATTTTAGCCAGTACATTCAGTTCCCATCTTTGCCCAGCTGCTCTCTACCACAGCACAGGGATATTGGGTTGCCATGGGAATGCCACTAATGTGAACATATAAAGTGCATGTAACACAGAGGGCTTTGGTTCCTAGGGCTATAGTAGGAACAAAAGAAGATATTGATTTTAGTGGAAAAGAAACGTGATATGACTTTACTCCAGAATCAGAACAATGGTATTGGTTAATTCTCATGTACTGGCTGACAGTGAAATGGCATACAATGTCACGTACATGAGTAGAACAGAAAAAAATGCATGATCATAATGGCTGTACCACATGTGGACAGTTCCTGTATACATATATACCTAAATATTGTACTAATTCCTTTTGAAGATCTGGATGGAGCAAGTTTCACAGTTCTGTCATGCAGTCTCTTCTTGGTCATACAGTTTGCTACATTTCGGGGATCAAAAACATTCATAATAATTATTTATAGTGAACCAATTAAGTGTCTATATAGGTGTATATTACGTACGTGCGTTGCATTTTTCTTTAAAAGGCCAGCTGGTCCTTAGCCTCTATATAAGATACCACTTATGGTATACCAGTATGTTGTAGTAATGGTTACCATGTACTATGTGGTCATCTATAATCTTGTTAGTTTTTCTTCAATTAATAAATTTATGCAGTTGATGAAGACTATATGCTTATCACTCCTAATGGGCGTGACCTTCGACCTGAAGATACTGACCTTGATTTGGCTATACAAGTCATTGACGACACTGTAGCTGAGTACACAGAGAACATTAGTTTTATAGTGCAGTGGACGTTTGAAGAGGGAGGAAGAATTTTTGATCAGGATATTCAAATAGCTGTTGAAGATAATGAACGTGAGTCATGAAGATAATTTTTGTATGCGAGTCTTGGGTGGAAGTTCTCTTGCCAATATAGAGCACTAATTTACAAACTTATATCGTCCTCACACACTCACACACACACACACACACACACACACACACACACACACACACACACACACACACACACACACATAGATGTTGTGGTGGGTTTTGTGAATGATACGTCCATATCAACTCTTGAGGGTGACACTATCACACTCTGTGTGAACTGGTTCTCTAACTACACAAATAGAAGAGACACTGACGGCATTGACATCACCACAATGCCAGGAACAGCACAAGGTAGGCATAATGATTTTTGTTGCAATGTGGATAAAATTATTGCATATACACTTTAATTTTTTGCAGCTGACAAGCACTATATCATAACAAAAGAAGACTTTGCATACGAGACTCAACCACACTGTGTCACATTGGAGATTGTGGATGACGATGAACCAGAGGAAAATCGACAGTTTACCGTCTCTTTCAACATTGTTCCTGCCTTTGAAGGAGTTCAACAACCAATATCCACCCTGTACACCAAGCAACCAGAAGTAGTGACAGTCACCATAGGAGACAACGATGGTATGCACGTTATTGGTAGCTAGTCAACCCAAAAATATTTTGGTCCATTTATTGTAATGTGTGTGGTTATGTTCACTTACAGCATTCCGTCATTCTTCCTATTGAGAAAATTATTATTGTTATTAAAATGCATACACTATAATCTAACACTGACATTATGTAACAATACACAACTGACTGAAAGCAAGCTCATTTAATACAATGGAATCTCTCTTTAACGGACACCATTGGGGAAAGCCAGTCGGTTATAGAGAGGTGTCCTTAGTAGAGAGGTTCAGTATTTTTTTCAATATTTGTGAACATTAATAATAATAATGACTATTCAGTGTGTGCATGATGCATATATTACTGGTGTACAATAAAAACATTAAAAAAGCTTATCTAGCATAGATCCTGAGGCAATTTAAATCACAGCATAAGTAGACAAACTGTCATGCTGATTATCTATTTTGGTTAGAGGTGTGGCTAATTATCCATTATAGCGAGTTCGTTTGTCATTGTTGTGACCGTTTGGGACACAGAAGTGTGTCCGTTATACATACAGAATAGCGGGGTGTCCACTGTTCAGGGGTTGCTTTAGTATTAAAGTGTATGGAGCTACGTTTGGGACTTGGGTAAGTGTCCGTTATAGCACAAATGTCTTCACTTGAGAGGTGTCCGTTAAGTGGGGTTCCACTGTATAAGATGTAGTATTGTAAGTGTGTTTAATAAATCTATTTTAATATAAGCAGTTGCATGATCAATATAGATGTTGCACAGACTCAAACTTCTGGACCTCCTCTTGCTCCAGATCCAAGCTCATCTAGTGACATAACATCTATTATCGTTGGTAAATATTCCTGTCCTGCAGTACTGTCTAGTATACAACCACACAAATATCATATCGTGTGTAGGTTGTGTTGTTGGTGGAGTTCTGACTGTGCTTCTTATAATCATTTTGGTGGTCCTTTTGATGTTGATGTTGATGGTCTACAAGTCAAAGAAAGGCAAACTGACAGAGGAGAATAAAGGAGCTTGTACGTATGTATGTGTGTAACTGAAGGATAGACTATGTGGGGTTGCCAATGACTGCTACATGCAAGTGGATACGTAACTGCATCCTCTACAATGCATTACGCAATCATGCATGCAAGTCATTAATTAATCATTTTCTCACATCTCAATCTCCACAGTGTATGACTACCCTTTGACTACCATACCTACTAACAACTTTAATGCCATCCAAACAGCCACAAGTACACAACAAACTCCAATTTATGAGGTATGCAAACAATATCAAGGATAATAATGTTATACTATAGCTGTTTTAAAGAAAGTCAATGACCCCTCCCGTGGGGTGAGAGTAATCTGGAAACTAGGCTAAACTAGATTAAAGTTTATACAGCAGATTTTTTTTTGAGGGAGGGGGGAATGGGTATTACCATATAGCGAGTAAATTTGGCGGGCTTAAAATTTGGTGAATTCCCATTTTAGGATTATTGGCGATTTTTAATTTGGCGATTCAATTCCGCACGCTGCGTATTTATATGGGCGCACATGCGTCTNATTAAACTGTTTGGCGCTTTTTAATTTGGCGATTTGAAGAATAATTCGCCAATTTGCCAAATTTAATTCTCGCCAAGTTTACCCGCTATACGGTATATGTTGAACTGTTGATCCAAGGATATTGGACAACGACCCCAGAGAGATCGAAAAATATTTTGTTAGCATTTCTCTCAACACAACATGTCACATAATGAGTTTTGTACCAACACATACGTATAATCCATGAATTATTGTAGTGTTTGTTTTCTCTCTTTTATTGTTGTTTTTTTTTACATGTACACATAATATGATTGATACAGTTTAAGCCCAGTAGTGAGACAGCACAGCGATCCACTAATTACAATGGATCCAGCAATGTGCAGGGCACGTGCACGTGCCAGCATCTATGGACTGTTGTGTAACATTGCTATAATTATAATGTTGTACATGGATACATAGCTAGTACACGTGCTTTTTGATTTATCAGTTATAATTTCATTTATAAGTCTTTTACTTAATGACACATTAAGATCATTCTCATTAATAATGTGTTAAAGTTTGAAGTACGAAACCTTAATGTTTAAAATCAGTTATGTAAAATTATTATTCAATGAAACAGAAAAATTATAAAAATATTAATAATAGTATAATAAACAATGTCATGTTCATAAACCTACTACTTGCACTTCTTTTTAACAATATCATCAGCAATGCCAGTTTGACCCATTATCCTCAACTTTTCAGCCAGCACCTCCCAAGTCAGTTGGTCTCCGCAGACTTTCGTCACATTGTCTTCTTTTCGTAGCCAAGCTCTCACCATATCATCGGGCAGAGTATGCATATTGTTAACAGAATAGGTATTCAAACCAAGAACACTACCAAGTTGTTTGTTCTGAGTGATGTCCAGCTTTTTCAAAAAGAGCACCACCTCAAACCAATCACTATCATCTTATATAGAACAAAACAAAGATTAAAGTAATAATTAATTATTATGGTGTCAGACTGCAAGTCCAGAATATAGAATTTAAATCTTGAGACTCATAGCTACTAGCTATAATTGTCTCAAACACAGTTCTAGTCCTGCCTCTTTTTAAAAGTCCACCTAATTGGAAAGTATTTTATATAGTCTAAGAATTTATACTTTACATGCTATCAGTAATAGCTATAGGTGACTGTATAAGGGATCATTAACAGTGGCACTTTCATACTAATAAATTATAGAATAGGTTTATTAACAGATCAATACATTGTGGTACATTCAAGGGGACCACCAATCTATATTAAAACAGAATCTTGACTTAGCTTTTATTAATTAACATACTGACAAGAAACTCTGTAAGTAAACACAATATAGACATAAGCTCACCAATTTTGTGTGCCATGTCTCACTTATAATTTTTCTTTTTTTTCTTGAAAGAAGCACCAGGTCCTAAGAAACAAACGCGGCTACACCCACTGGACTTTTATGGAAATAAACAAGGAAATAGTGGGAAAGTCTCCGGGAAAGTCCCTCAATAAATATTACACGCCTCATATCTGTGGTTTAATTTAAATTGCTGACCTCGGCAGCTGTAGTCAGCATGTGAGTCAGCATCATAATTAATTTTGTTTGTTATTCAGTAGTAGCTTCCACGGATTATAGAGGCAGCCAGGTAAACAATACAACTCACTGAAAAGCTCCATTAATTTGCACGACAATCTCGCATCTACACGTGGCCTGCATATTGTCAATGATATAATTTTACTATAAACTGTTAAACAACTTCGAGCCCCACCCCTTTTTCAATAACACACTGGTGTAAAGTTACCAGATTGATCATGAACAATTTCATAAATTTGACTTCAGTTACATTTGCAATGAAACAGTCAGATCTGTTACACATGGGCTATAGAGGACTATAAATTATATCAAACTGAGCGGACAGGGAACAGAGAATGCATGAGAATAATAATTATTAATACAATTCAAAATGAACAATAATTATTATTATTATTGAAAAAATCTTGCTAACTATATGGATACGAATCCAGGTCTTTCCAATTCTGTATAGTCAACTGTTCCTACTATTGACAGAGTTTTAAAACTTATATATTTTTTCAAGTTGTTGGCTTTATGTCATAAGTCCAGCTGTTTTTTGGTGTATTAAAATTAAACAAGAAATATTTTTATTGTGACTTAACAACCGCCCCTCTAACAAACAAAAACAAGATCGTCTCAAGATTATTTTAATACAAAAGTATTCTTATACAATACAATACACAAATCTATTATCAATTTGCACATGTTTCTTGACATATATTCCTTTAGCAACAGAAAATGAGCTAAAATTATCTCGAACGTCAGTATCATTGTTCTATTGTTCATCCTGCCCACCTTCAAATGGTACTCTAGTGGATCCATAAATGTCTGTTGTCACGGTGGGTACACAAGTATACGCATAAGCCTCATGCGTGGTGGGTATTAATATAGTTTGACCATAAGCCTCATTGTATTTGGTGGGGATATTAGATTGACCGGCATAAGCTGCATTGTGTTCTGTACTTATATCTGTTTGACCATAAGCTTCATTGTGCGTTGTAGGTATGTCAGTTTTCCTATAGGCCACATTATGTGTTGAGGAAGTGCTGGTTGTGTATGCTATGTTTTCAGTTGATTTTACACTTTGCTCTAGTTCCTGTGTTAACCGACTATTTCTATTGTAGCTATAGTCGTACACTTCATCACCGGAGACTGGCGTGTTTTCATGTGAACTTGTAAAGTAAGCTTCATTTTGGATCAGTGGAATATGGAGGTGGTCGTTTTTTATTTTCTGAGAGTTACTGCTTAAAACAACCGTCGACTTTTTCTTTTTCACAAGGGCTACCACTACACACACCAGAGTCAAAGGGACTAGGACAACCAGACAAACACCCACTAAAGTGCCAACTGCTATACCTACTATCAATCCAATGTTTCTTCTTTCCTGAGAATTGATAAGTGGTGTGTTTCCTTCTGTAGTGGATGGCTGTATCAGTTCGGTGGTAGTGCTTGCTGGTTTGTTTGTTCCATTAGTGGGTACTGGTGTCAGCTCAGCAGTAGTGCCATTAGTGGTTTGTGGTGGCTGTGTCATGGCTTCTGTAGTGGGTGTCTCCTTAGCAGTTGTAATAAAAGGAGATGGAGTAGGAGAGGGGAAAAACTGACTGCAAGAGGTGGTAGCTGTACAAATAAAAAAAAGACGACAGTATAATAATAAATTATTGTATGGTTGTATGTTGAACCAACCCCCATGCATGCATATAATATTATTAATAATTATCCTGTAATGTTAGTACATGCCGTCACTAAGACGAAGCTTAGTGTCCAGTACAGGGGGAAAAAAATACTAGTATACATTAATAAACAAAATAGCNTTGTAGTACATGAATTTATACACTAAGTTTCAAAGCTTTCTAGTTTTTGTTTAGGCCTATTTGACGTTGAAAAGAGTATCAAGGAATGTAGTACCCATGAAAAGAACCTACTTTGTGCTGTCAAAGTTGGCTCAACACATTCTGGTTCTCTGGAAATCCTCAGTTTTCAAGTAAGTCAGTTAGGAAGCAAGTACGTACGTAAGTACGTTAGAGAACAAAAATGGCACTATGGTGGCTTCCCAATAGCGCTCACTACGGGTGTTGAGGAAAGTTTTGGTGCGTTTTAGGCCTTGCATGCAGTTGATAATCTGTCAGTAAGAGCCTCTGAGCAACTTTGAAGGTTTAATTTTGTTTGACTAGATTTTTATAGTGGCCAACATTTTGTATTGTGTCTATGGGACAGTCGGCCCATTCCTACTATACGTACTACCGTACGTATGATACTATATTTGGCTTTAAGCCTAACAACCACAATTGCGTGATGATATTCAGATGCTGACAGCCGTTTAGTGTTTATGACTATAGTTTTTTTGCATGTACTACACAGTGGTGACTGTCAGAGTGGATGTAAGTGGAAGCAGAACAGTTAGGGAGGATGTTGGACGACTGGACTACCTGAGAATTGTAAGAGAAGGTGAAACTGAGGGCACCATCTCAATCAACTTCAATATTATAAGCAGAGATATGGATGCAACAGGTATGCTAGTAATGGTTACCATGTGTACTATGTGGTCATCTATAACCTTGTTGGTTTTCTTCAATAAAATTAATAATTATTCATGCAGTTGATGAAGACTATATGCTTATCACTCCTAATGGGCGTGACCTTCGACCTGAAGATACCTACCTTGATTTGGCTATAGAGATCATTGACGACACTGTAGCTGAGTACACAGAGAACATTAGTTTTATAGTGCAGTGGTCGCTGGAAGAGGGAGGAAGGATTTTTGATCAGGATATTCAAATAGCTGTTGAAGATAATGAAAGTGAGTCACGAAGAACAATTTTATGTATGCACTATCTTCTACCACAGAGTCTTGGGTGGAAGTTCTCTTGCCAATATAGAGCACTAATTTACAAACTTATATTGTCCTCACACACACACATGCACACACACACACACACACACACACACACATAGATGTTATGGTGGGGTTTGTGAATGATACGTCCGTATCAGCTCTTGAGGGTGAGACTATCACACTCTGTGTGAATCATTTCTCTGAATACACAAACGGACGAGACACTGATGGCATTGGCATCACCACAATGCCAGGAACAGCACTAGGTAAGCATAATAATTTTGTTGCAATGTGGATAAAATTATTGCATACCCACTTTTTTTGCAGTCAGCAAGCACTTTATCATAACAAAAGAAGACTTTGCATACGAGACTCAACCACATTGTGTCACATTGGAGATGGTGGATGACGATGAACTAGACGAAAATCGACAGTTTACTGTCTCTTTCAACATTGTTCCTGCCTTTGAAGGAGTTCAACAGCCAGTGTCTACCCTGTACACCAAGCAACCTGAAGTAGTGACAGTCACCATAGGAGACAATGATGGTATGGTTATTGATAGCTGGTCAATCGGAAAATATTTTGGTCCATTTTATAGTCATGTGCATGCGTGGTTATGATCATCCCATTCCCATTGAGAGAATTATTATTGTTATTAAAATACATACACTATAATTATAACACTGACATTATGATGTGTAACAATACACATTAATATAATGTCACCAACAAGCTCATTCAGTATAAAATGTAAGCAGTTGCATGATCAATACAGGTGTTGCACTGACTCAAACTTCTGGACCCCCTCTTGCTCCAGATCCAAGCTCAATCAATACAGCTCCTGATCCAAGTTCATCTAGTGATATAGCATCCATTATCATTGGTAGCTAGTGTATTCAAATCCTGCAGTACTGTCTAATTATTCACACAAAATATCATATTATCGTGTGTAGTTTGTATTGTTGGTGGAGTTCTGACTGTACTTCTTATAATCATTTTGGTCGTTCTTTTGATGTTGATGTTGATGGTCTACAAGTCAATGAAAGGCAAACTGACAGAGGAGAATACAGAAGCTTGTAAGTATGTGTGTACAGTATATAACTGAATAGACTATGTGGGGTTGTCACTTGTCAGTGACTGCTGAATGCAAGTGGATATACGTAACTGCGTCCTCTACAATGCATTCACACAATCATGCAAGTTCATTAGTTAATCATTTTCTCGCATCTTGATCTTCACAGTGTATGACTATCCTCTGCTTACCATACCCGTGAGCAATGACAACCAAATAGTCACAAGTACCCAACAAACTCCAATTTATGAGGTATACAATGATATAATAGAGATCTATTTGACAACCCCCCCCCCCCCCCCCCCCTGTGGGGTGAGAATGGTCTGGTAACTAGGCTAAACTAGATCAAGGTTTATACAGCAGATTTGGGGGTGCATTATTAATACCTCCTGAGTTAGTCTAGTTGTAGACCCCTCCTTTTCCATCAGTGACGGAGTCTAGGACTATAGATTACACTCCTCGTCGAGTTAAGTCTAGTCTTGTAATATGTATTCACTATGATATGGTTTAGGAAATTACTTGTGATGGTGAGATTGAGTTAAAGAACTGCGATGCTTATGGTGTCAACCGCTAGCATTGTTAGACTTTTCAAATGTAACATTAGTAGTAATCACTATATTATATTGTGTATGTATCTTGCAGAAAGTGATTGAAATCTATAGTTAGTACCAACTCTGTTATCAGCAAATTTCAATGATTAATTGTCATTATATTGTTTTTATTTTTTTTACTGACTCTATTTAATTGTTAATTTATTATGTCACACTTTTTTAAACATTAATTCAGTATATCAAAATAAAATTGGTCATGGAAATTTTAAATGTATGTTGATGTGGTAATGAATGACCTAAGCTAAGGGACCGCAAATATTATTAACCTCTGACCTCTTCCCATTCTCCCACACCTCCTGCCCATGCCTCCCTAAAGCTCGTTCTCAACATGTGTACAATTGTATGCACTGCTCCTGCATACATACATATGTGTGCGCACACACACAAAGTGCTCATAACAATGTTACGGTGACTCTCAATACAAATGAGTGTGGAACATGGTATCCAATAACACAAGCATGGCCACATCAAGTCCTCGCTATACAAGTCAAGTGCATGCATGATGCAGTGTCACTGTGTGTGTGTGTGTGTGTGCGCGTGTGTGTGTGTGTGTGTGTGTGTGTGTGTGTGTATGTGTGTGTGCTGTGTGCACATAGATAAAAAAAAATGTATGTGCAGCAAGAGCACTCACTGCTGTGTATGTACACATACATTGGGAGTGTGACACAACCGCGGCGCCACATCACAAGTCAACTGGTAATTCAATCAAGAGGAGGCGGGGCTAGCTTAATTGTGTAGGAGGTACGTAGGACTTTATAATGAGCCGCTTGTGGCTTCATAATACTTTGCCAGTGTCTCTACGTAAGCTACACTAACTGCTTTCGCTTGCCACTCGCTGTACGTTGAATAAAGAGGAACAAAGGGTCATGAAACTCGCCAAATTATCACTGAAGACCGTTCTCTCCACTCTATGGATCTTCACGCTCCTAAGATGTGAGTTGCTATGCGTGTTGTGTCTTGCAATTATGGTATTGTAATAAAAGCAAAATATTAATGTATAAAAGTCAAGAGATGGTATTATGTGTCGATCTAAAACTAGATGCTTGTTTGTTGGAAATTGTCCATTGTTATACATGTATGTCCACTGTGAATCATTTGAGAGCAAGTTTTGAGTCAAGAACGATTTTTTGGCTATACACACTGATAGTATAGGCTGGTTCATGAATTTGTTTTGTATGCTGTGCTAATGTAGATTGGAGGGTGCTGCTTGGCCAGCTGCATGTGTGTACAGGGACTGTCTGTGTATTCATGTGAGCTCAAGGATCACTTCAAAGGGTGTTTGAAAGTGATCTCAAAGAAACTGAGCAATGTCCAGCAACTGTCTAGAATTGCCTACAACATGTTTACAACAAGCATGTTTAGCCAAAATCATCAAGAACCAACAAAGAGGGGCTGTAATAGCTGTATGAAAGTTGATTTTAGAACTAGGAAATTAGATCCTTCTCTGAGCTCCCTCCCTGATGCTGTACTTACACAAAACACCTACAAATTGAACATGGGACCTGTGGAGGTATCCAGACAAAAGAGCATTTGCTCTAACTAACCACATTCTCCTGTAGTCAGGAGCTTATAAACCAACCACACATAGACCATCTATTCATCCCCAGTTGGCAGGNATGGGAATGGAATGGTGTAGATGAACATAACCACGCACATGACTATAAAATGGACCAAAATATTTTCCGATTGCATGACCAGCTATTAATAACCATACCATCGTTGTCTCCTATGGTGACTGTCACTACTTCTGGTTGCTTGGTGTACAGGGTGGATACTGGTTGTTGAACTCCTTCAAAGGCAGGAACAATGTTGAAAGAGACGGTAAACTGTCGATATTCCTCCAGTTCATCATCATCCACCATCTCCAATGTGACACAATGTGGTTGAATCTGGTATGCAAAGTCTTCTTTTGTTATGATAAAGTGCTTGCTGACTGCAAAAAAGTGGGTATGCAATAATTTTATCCACAATGCAACAAAAATTATCATGCTTACCTAGTGCTGTTCCTGGCATTGTGGTGATGCCAATGCCGTCAGTGTCTCGTCCGTTTGTGTATTCAGAGAAACGGTTCACACAGAGTGTGATAGTGTCACCCTCAAGAGCTGATACTGACGTATCATTTACAAACCCTACTACAACATCTATGTGTACATGTGTGTGTGAGGACGATATTAGTTTGTAAATTAGTGCTCTATATTGACAAGAGAAGTTCCACCCAAGGCTATGTGGTATAGAAGATAGTGCATACAAAAAGTTATCTTCATGACTCACTTTCATTATCTTCAACAGCTATTTGAATATCCTGATCAAAAATCCTTCCTCCCTCTTCAAACGTCCACTGCACTATAAAACTAATGTTCTCTGTGTACTCAGCTACAGTGTCATCAATGACCTCTATAGCCAAATCAAGGTAGGTATCTTCAGGTCGAAGGTCATGCCCATTAGGAGTGATAAGCATATAGTCTTCATCAACTGCATAAATCCATTAATTGAAGAAAAACCAACAAGATTATAGATGACCACATAGTACATGGTAACCATTACTAGCATACCTGTTGCATCCATATCTCTGCTTATAGTAATGAAGTTGATTGAGATGGTGCCCTCAGTTTCACCTTCTCTTACAATTGTCAGGTAGTTCAGTCGTCCAACATCCTCCCTAACTGTTCTGCTCCCACTTACTTCCACTCTGACAGTCACCACTGTGTAGTACATGCAGCACATTCAAAAAAAAATTATAGTCATAAACACTAAACAGCTGTCAGCATCTGAATATCATCACACCGTCATGCATGGTTGTTAGGCTTAAAGCCAAATACACAATATTATAGTATGATTATAGGCTTACCATCATTGGTGTCTTCATTGATCTTCACTCGGATACATTGATTCTGAAAGGTCACTCCAGAATTACTAGAGTAGAGAAAAACCACAAACACTTCGTCGGGTTCTTGCTTTGCATCATCTAGAACTCTAAGTGTAATATCTGTATTCATTGTTATGTTTCTTGTTATCACTTCTGTGTCAAAGTCAGTCTCTGCAAGAATGTTTACAAAACATAATACTAAAAAGATTTTAAGATTATGTTGTATAATAATAATTTATTGCCATGCATGCATCAATATCATTACCTTCAGCTCTGTCAAGACCAGTATCAGAAAAACCAAGCCTCTTACAGGCTTCTTTCAGGTCATCAGGTAGCTGATCGTACTGAGCAAATGTCATTGGTATGAGAGATATTAGGACAGGCGAGATACCAATGCCACTAGCATCAACAGTTACAGTCAGATCACTGCCTTCATTTGCAATGGCACCATTTTCAACAAATCCCCTAAGTTCTATAAACAGAGGCAATTTTTAATGCATTGAACAAGAACAGTGACTAATAAAATTAAATTTTATATATAGAAGAAAAACAAAATTTATGATTGTTATTGCACAAAAGTAAGATTTATACTATCATAGCTAGCTTACTTTGCTGTAAGGTTCCAGCCGATAGGAGAATCACAATGCTGAGTATTGATTGAGTCCACTGTGGAGACATGATTAGTTCAACAGTCAGCACTCAGCAGATATGGTCATAGGTTAATGATGTAAGTATTTTATGAATTTCAATGCATTCCAAGAAAAATGAAAAGCACCAAGGTGCTCAAGCCTCGGCACACTCAGTGCATTTTATAATGCTATATACAGGGTATTGTGTAACACGGTGTATCATAGCTATGAGCATATCAAATGTGTGCCATGAGACTGAAAGCCAGCCCAGGTTGAACCATTCCACGACATAACTGAGTTACTCTGTGATGGAGCAGCACAATGTTATGCAAGTCACAGGCTATGAGTTATGCTATGATTATGCATGATTCAACTGGAGTGCTCAGCTGTTGTAAAATAGTATACAAAACCTAACCAGAAGCTGCAGACCTGGGACCACTAGCTACTGAGTCACTGACCTGAGTCAGCCACACTGAGGCAGACTCTATACATGCAAATACATCTACATGCTTGCATAGAAAGCAGGTCAACCCTTGTTTGTCTTTCAAGGAACACTGACCAATAGCAGCAGCAGCATAGACCTGGCCTAAGTCTCTCAGTGACTGCCTGAGTAGTCACTGGCCTGATCATCTCATAATAGTCAGCCACAGGCAGACTGAAAATCTACACTTGCCAATAGATCTATATGCTCACGTAGAAAGCAGGCTAACTCCTGTCTGTATCCAAAGAACACTGACTAACAAAAGCAGCAGTAGCAGTAGCCTTACTTCAGTATCCATATCGTGCAGTGATCATTGCTCTGATTCTAAATAACGCACACTAAATCAGTAGGCGTGGCCTCGAAGCTAAGCGCTAAAAACAAAAGAAGTCACAAAAGCCTCAAATCTAAAGGACATCAGTAAAATTTTTGGACAGCAAAAGATTTATTCACATTTATGAACGTAAGTACCATCTCCCCGTGCGAAGAGTCTGGCCAGCCAGACTACAATTATGCCGCTAGAGCTGCCTTTCTTGAGATAATTTTCGAGTCGGTGTGCACGTGAACAGACAGACAGGCCGCAGACAAAACGACTACAAGACACAACACATATCTACAGCAACTCACATCACATCTTATAGGAGCGTGATTGAAGGTCCATAGAGTGAAGAGAACAGTCTTAGTGATCTAATTCGGCGAGTTTCATGGCCGTTTGTTCAACATAAAACTAGTGGCAAGCGAAAGCAGTTAGTGTAGAGACACTGGTGAAGTATTTACGAAGCCACAAGCGGCTCATTTAGATAGGAACCCGCGACCTTTGACCGTTGAAAACTTCATAATTATTTTCGTTGAGGCACAGTTTGCAACCACTTGAAAGACATTCTGCTGCAAAATTGTCTTTCTGGTGAGATCTAAATTATTATTTGTGGCATCTGACGGGGAGTAGCCCTCCAGCATTTACTTTTGAAGTGGCTAGCTAAGTATTTCGGTCATTCAACTAGTTCAAGTTGTGTTTACAATGTAACATGGGTATAAGTCATGCAGATAGCTGATATTTGACAACATTGAGGGCTATCTTAGTGCTCCTAACCAAGTTTAACTGTTACCAAGCAACAGTGTCATACTGCTGGCTATAGATAGACCGTCAATACCAAGGTAGGCTCAGTGAGACTGAGTTATCATCAGATTCCTAGTCATAGTCTACTGAATCTGAGAGATAAATGTACATCATAATGATAACATGCCAATGACAAAACCAATGCTATCTCCAAAGTTCCACTGGAAACATGTAACTTCTCAGAATTAACACACTGTAAATGCACTTGGTGACATATGCACCCATGAAGGGCCGCTTGACATGCATGATGTGCCCATGTACACTCTCTCTCTCTCTCTCTCTCTCTCTCTCTCTCTCTCTCTCTCTCTCTC
>CAXIPT010000005.1:757854-915675 GCA_964030475.1 Tethya wilhelma | reverse complement strand
CACACACACACACACACACACACACACACACACACACACACACAGTTCCTCCTCAAATCCTCTCTCAGTCTCAAGTTGACGACCAAACCTACTCCAACGAACCCGTCACTCTCTCTGTCCAATTCCAATCACGCTTCGAAGGGGAGCAAAACACAACTGTCACATGGTACAAAGAGGACACTCCCATTCCGGAACAAAGAATTGAGCTTCAGTATGGGACAGCCCCCAATGGAACAACCAGCCTCCGGTTTTCTCCCATCACCAGGAGTGATAGGGGACGGTACAGAGTGGTAGTGGAAAACCCAGCACCAGTTTTATTGGAAGAGATGAGACGGGCAGAGGCTGAATTCAATGTACAAGTTTCAGGTATGTGTGGATACATGTATGATAATATTACGGAACACAGTGTATAGCATGCACAATCGTACGAAAATATTATACGTAGGTCAGACTCAAAACTTCCAGTTTATATAGGCAGGCATGTTCTGCATAAAATAGCAGACGTATAATTTTATGATTGCACACGTAGTCATCTTTTTTCTCCCAATATTTTTCTCTAATTCTTCTCTCAGTTGCACCAGCACCACCTACTGATCCAAATCCTGTCGTTGTTAATGATACTCATGTGAGAATCACATGGTCTCTGACCAATGTGACGCCAGACGCCGGTCCCACGCAGCTGTTTCTTAATCTTGATGGTCATCCCAGTTCACCGGTGGAATTGGAACCAGACCAGGTGAAGTGGTACCTGGTATCGGAACCGGGAATGAACTATTTGGTATCGTTGACTGCTATGAATCCAGATGGAATGGTGACCACTGACAAAGTCCTCATTGGATTACCACCAAGAGGTAAATATCACATAAAATGCTTCTAACTCATGCAGTTACTGTGTACAAGCAATATATGAATAGGACATGTATGTAGCTATAAGTACCAAATGGAAAAGCAGCAAACATGCAATAAAGATCAATCATTGACCTACCGTATGTATTTTCTTCCTTCATACACTCACACACCCGTGCAGCACCATCAGTGACGTCTTTCAGAGCACTGAGGCTCAACTCCACTGCGTTCAACTTCACTCTCAATGTCAAGTACACCGGAGGTGGTGACATCACTCACTTTGAAATCCGATTCCGAGAACTCCATTCCACAGACTGGATTCTACTTCAGACCCAGGTGACCCCATCCACCAGTGGCCAGTCGAGACAGATCTGGTTTGGAGTGGTTGTCGATGACCAGTTTGCTGCGATCCAAGAGGTGGAGTTTGAGGTGGTGGTCCGCAACGAGAGGGACCAGAGCACAGGCACAATGGTGCTGCAACAACAGCTGGGTGAGTAGAGCTAATATACTGGCATTGTTGGATGCATCGTTTGATCATCACACAGTATTAGAAATGACGTATCCTCGCTGTGCTTGCATAGCCTATTGGCAGGGGTGGCATAGCTCTATTAATAAAAATAAACAAAGAAAAGCTATTGACATTGTGAAATTGCTTTCAATGAAATTCACTACAAAACACACAGCAATCTGTTGACTTAGTTGAGAGGTAGTTAGAGGGAAAATGGGAGCTTTTTGACACGGCAAAATTGAACAACTGTTGGAAATGTCTACTAGGGGGTCTTCCTTTTTATTTGTCTCATTAATTATATTCTTCTCCAACGCACACACCCTCTCCAACAGTTCATCCTGGTCGTCCCTCGCTATTAACTATCCTCTCCAAAACCCACGAAGCTCTCACAATTGAATTACTAGTCCCTAATGTAGGGACAACCCCCTTTACTGAAGTTGTTGTGACAATCATTGACCCTCCTTCTTTGGCCATGGCTTTCAATAAGACAGGATTGTTCGACTTGAACGAGATAGTGACCTTTGAACTTTCAGGATTGCAACCTGATACCACCTACACCCTGGTGGGGTATGTGACCAATGTGGCAGGCCAGAGTGAAATTAGTGAGGGGATCGTCGTCACAACAGGTGTGTACATGTTTGTGAGAGCGAGCGTATTTCTGTCTCGCTAGGTGTAGCATAAATCTAATATCGACTTTTTTCAAGTGCATATTTCAGTGTGTGAATATGCATCTCAGAGAAAATATATGTAGTATAGTATAATGTGTGTATGTGTTATTGGCTTGACATGACGTATAAGGAGTTGTGTGTTGTCTAAGTTCGAAGCGACGGAAGTTAGTCTTTACCCATCCCTTCTTGAATGCAAGCACACAGTCCACTTGTCACATTAGATCGCTTCCTACTTGATTATATATGCCCACAAACAGCTCTCTCAAAGGGACGGGGAATGCTTGCATGTCGTCCTAAAAACAATTTCTGTTTCAAACTTTCCCCCCTCTATTTCAGGCTCCACCCCTTCATCCCCCCCAGTTCCTGCCTGGGTGTTTATCATCATAGCTGTAGTGGTCTCTGTTGTCGCCACCGCTTGCATAGTAGTCTTCATATTGTACTGCTGTTATCGGAGCAGAAAGAAGAATGGAGGCAAGTACAACCCTCGCTCTGCCAGCTCGAGTAAGTCTGATGTCGTATGAATTTTCAGGATATGTAGTTTTGTTGTGATCTGTGTACGTACACAGACTAAAAATGATGTTTGTATTCGCGGGGCAAATATTTCTTCAAGTTTCAATGCCAAGTTTTTCTTGGAGACAGTCCGCAAGTGGCCAATTCATAACCTCGTTACATATTATGATAATGTTATTAGTATGTTGTCATGTGTATTAAATTTGGGGGGGTTGCAACACACAGCTGCATGTGTACCTTAATAATGTATTTTTGTTGTGTATTTACAGAGTTCTACACTGACCATGATGAGGTTGACAATAGTCCTGATGATGCTCCAAGTGAAGTAACGTAAGTTTTTTCTTCGATGAAAAATTTAACCTCATGCACTGCCTCAGAAGAATAAAATTAATACATTTGCAATACGTACTAAACCAATAGCAATCTCTTGGTTCAAAATGCTCCTTTTCTTTCATTTCCAGTATCAGTTCTCGTGGTTTTGGCTACTCTGGGTATGCTCGTTCTGATGGTCGTATCACACCTCGCATCCACACAAACTACGATCGCTACAACTCTCCCCCACTGCGAAACCCCTCTCCCTACTTCCAACAGTACAACAACGACCAACGTCTCCACACACAGATGCAAGTGTACAACCTCACAAAGAGTCCGCTCTTGAACTCCTATCCACACCACTCCGATTGCAAGAGGAACTTGGAGTCCAGCATGGACGGCTCTGTCGATTCACGGTCTGTGGTTCAGGAACAGGAAAACGGGGACTATCCACGCTACGTTGTGGAGCAGTCCCCAGGACCTGTGTCACTACCACCTTCGGTGGGGCCTGTGATTACTATGGTGCCAACAGCTAATGTACCAGTGAGTCGTTTTGAATGTAGGATGAATGTATATTTGTATGCTAGCTATCAGTGTGTGTGGGGTGTGTGTGTGTGTGTGTGTATATATATAGCAGCAGAAGTGTGTCGATGTGCATTAGAGATAGTCTATATGAAGTTCATAATGTCCTTTTAAAGTTTCCAACTTAACTATGATATGATTTTTTTTCCCCTTCCATTTGTTCACATAGGCTCCTCTTCAGCTCTCCAAGTCCCTCCCTCTCCTTGATGAGGACATTGACCCAGAGGACCAGCTCTCTCCTCCTCATACTGCATCCTACGCCACAGATGTCTGACCCACAAGACACAGCTAGTTGGCTTTCTAATTTAACCTCATCTAGTTCTTCAAATTCAACTTGAATCACGCTAAAAATTATATGTATTTTGCTGTCTATGATTGTGGTTTGTGACCAGCTGTTTGTGTATTTATCCACTTGTGAATTATCAAGTTTATGGTGTTGTATTCACTTCTTATTGACAATTTTGGCTCATGTCATGTTTCACTTTATAGTAGTTGCTCAACATTTGACACTTTGTAACACACAAACTCACTTTGTACGCAATGACTTATTTAGACACACACTTGTGCTTTGTACATTATTGTAGTTTATATTAATAATATAAAAATTCAAATACCGCGCCAAGAAAGGTCAATGCAGTTTGGGTATGTATGCACAATACTACTTACCAGTAAGGTGTCCCAAAGGTCTTTGGAGCATGACATTGTATTTCAACTTGAGCCTTCTTGCAGCTTTGTGGTAAACTCATGATCTCTTGTTGACAGTCTTCATTTTTCTGCTGTCTTTTTCTCTCAAGATTCTTCTAATTGTAAATGAAAGCTCTGCCATACATACCACCTACACTGCTGCAGTACAGAATTTGAAAGTAAAGACGCGTGTGCAGATTTTGTACCCAAGTTCCCGCGCAAAATTTTAGGCGCAAGCCTACTGCACATGCGTGTGAAGTAGATCATCGCAATGTGGGTGGTCATTACGAGTATTGTGGTCGTTTATGGAACCGCATTTCAAAGGATTCAGGTGCGTGCACACGTACATATTAAAGCACACGAGCTGGAGATTGAAACCTAAAGGAGAATATTTAGAGATTTGAAAAAGAACTCTTTTGTCTGATGATTGGTGCAAATTCAACAACAATGGCTGTTCGAGATACAAGAACGTGGTCTCTGTGTGCAGTGATTGTGTCGAGTTGCCTGGCGCTTCTTCTTGCAGGCGGAAGTCGAGCCCAAAGTGAGTTTACTACGCTTTTTTGTATCTCTGTTCTAGTTTGTAAGCACTATGCAGAAGTGTAAGATCATGAGCTGCAGTGAAGATTGAAAGTTGTGTGTGTATGTGTATGGAGTGTCTTCACTCACTGCATGGTGTGTTCAGTTGTGTGGTAGAGTGAGGGGAAGCTTCAAGGCTCTGCAAATTATGTAAGGTCAGACATGCAGACTGTACATGCTTCAGATGTGTGTGTATTCTAGAGATTCTTGCATACATCAGACTACATGTGCTGCATGTCAAATCCACTTAACACTCAGTAGGGGATGCACTGAAACAAGACATCCATTATAGCTTAGTCTCTGTATTAAATGGCCGGATGCAGCCACATGTACAATATGTATCTTTGCAAGATGCATCTACATGTAGGATGTATCTTTGTATGACCGAAACAGGCAAGGCCTGGTTTACAATTATAAGACCTTATGTGGTGTATGGGTGGTTGGTTACATATGGTTGAGTCTACTCCCTTGCTTAAAATTAATGTACAAAATGGTGTCATGCAGTCTTCCAGGCAGCCAACCCAGCTGCTAATACTACCAATACTGTTTGCAGCTATGTACACATTTAATTGCAATGGAATTTATATTACTCCATAGAAATACACCCAGGCACATGTGCAACACAACACTTGTTGGATATTTAGCTATGAACAGACCAACTCTCATGATTATAGTTTCTATCAAATGCTATAGGCCTGAGAAACTATTCACTTTCAAAATGTAAACATTAGATCAACATCTATTGATGTATACATCGTCTTGTTTTGTTTTCCAGCATAGAGCAATTCATGTAGTATGCTTTGATATAAATAATTATTGCCATATGCTGAGAGATGAACAGGTGCTGTGGTTTTTCTGTAGCGGTCGACCAGCGGATATGGTCGCATGCAGTCGAATGGATGAATGAATCGTTAGTGTTTTGAGTGAAAATCTTAACGACATAATGAGTATTGATTACCAAGCTGTGCTTTTGGGATCAATTAGTGTTAGTGCCTGTTTTCTGTTAGACAAATCGTCACATATTTGAGTTAATTTGCCATGGCAACATTAATCGTACGTTTAAGTAGATTTACACAAGGCTTATACTACTCATTTTGCCAAAATAACAGTACGTCTGAGTGTGCTAGCTTATAGTTCAAGTTGGGTGCATTTCACTTAACAATATCCAAACATTTTCTTTTATAGAGTTAAAATCTTCTTTAGATCTGGTTAGTGGGGAGATGTGTGTTTTGTTTGGCTCGTCTCCAGGCGTTGATTGAGCAGGTCTTTCAACTTGACGTCATTGGGATGGACGTGTTGAATGATTAACTAGTGTTTGTTGTTGTGCCAAACTTTAATACACTTCCTGAGCCTTGATAGTAATAAATAGTTGTGTAGGACTGTCATCCACAAAGATTTTCAAGGGATTGAAGTTTTGTGGATCCATTTTAACCCATGCTACCTACTAGCGTTTGCATACATGTGCTATATTATTATTGTCGCTGCTCTGATGATAGATTTGAGTGCATGCATGAAGGTGATGAGACTTTGGTGTGGCTAGGAAGCTGTGTTTGTCTTTGGCAAGGCACATCCCATCAGCATTGATTGTGACATGATTTGCCCTTGATTCAATTTATTCTAGACACGCATTGAGATTTCGGCTTAACCTATTTCAATCTGCGAAATGCAACATGTACATCACCCCCTACAGTGCTGTAATAGCTAACGATCCAATTACCAAAGAGTATACAATTGCTCAATTATCTTGTACAAATGATTGAGAATTTGTTCACCTCCTATCGCCTGATCTAAGAGGATCGTTGCTTGTAGAAGAGATTTTTTGATGAGAACTCTGAAACTAAACACCCACAATAGCCATCACATTAACTCATCAAGTGAGTATAGTAATTCCAGCTGTGCTAGACTTTCAGATAGAGTTGCAAAGTTTTTATCACTCCCTCTCTCTGCTCCTTTTAGAGGAGAGTGCTTTTTGCTAGAGTGGATCCATTTTGTCCATTTACTCACAATATAGCATTCCACACTTCTAGTCATCGTGACTTTCCACTTGGAGATCATGTCCTGATTCTAGCATGCTTGTATTCTGAGTGAAATATCTTTTATGGACCCCACATGAGAGGACACTGTTAGCTTTTGCATTCCCGATAAGGTGACACTTACAAAGTTCACTCAAAACTGTATACAGACGTGTAAAGGGATCGCATAGCTAAGGCTTTTTCTTGCATTTATGGTAGCTTGGTATGTCATCATGGCAGAGGAGTGATGGAGTGTGCATGGGTTTTAAGCTTAATGCAATATAGTGTGTTTTGACTGGGGATAAATTGTTGCATCTTCGTGCAATGAGGCCATTGTTAAGTTGGTGTGTGCATGTCTGTGTGTTGTGACTGTGTGAGGGGGTGGAGAGGTGAGGGGAGGGTGTGTGGCATGTGGGAGAGGGGGGAGTGTGTGGGGAGAGGATACCCTAGCTGGCCATGCACTTGTGGGTGTAATTCTTGAGGTAGAGCTCAGAGGAAGTCTTATCAGATGAAAGCATGATAGACAATGCATGTGGACACATTGTTGATGCTCTTTGTGGTAAAATGCCAAGTTAGATAGGGCTGTGGATTAGGTGTGTTGTGTGTCAGGAGAAGAGGGTGTGTGTGTGTGTGTGTGTGTGTGTGTGTGTGTGTGTGTGTGTATGTATGTGTGCGTGTGTGCATGCGTGTTTGGCACTGAGGTGTAAATTGAATAAAGTGTTCCTATTGATACTCTCTTAAGTAAAGCTCATTCCAGTGGAAGCTTACCTTACTTCAGAGGAACTTTTAAGCAGCTCTACTATGTCCTTAGGAGTAATAGCAGCTAGTATAGTTGCAACAGCTAAGGTGGCCTATATGCTCTTCAAATTGTTGAGCTTATATCTGTGTTAGTTGCTTTGGGGGTTAGTTTCCTGGTTTCAATATAGACTGTGAATACCTACTCTCACTCCATTAAGTTTTTACATGTGCACCCTCAGTTGAATTACTCCACTGCTGACTGCAAACTCAATTCTCTACCTATTCACTCCTTACCCACCTGCCAATACTAAAACTAGATTAGCTTAAATTTTCTATTCCCTCTTATCCTTGCTGCCTTAGGTGCTTGAAAGGTTGAAGGTTTATGCTGTTATTTTATTGAGTTTTCATTGCCTTGTTTTGTGTGTGTGTGGGAGAGCAGCCAGTTTGCTGTTTCTAGTAGCTCTTATCACTGGAGAACTATTGTCCATTTCTTCTCAAAACTTTACACACTACAAGTACCAGCTCCCACACACCTAATGACCACCATCTTGGTTTACATGTATCAATGGCCTGCATCTGTTCAATGGCAATACTATACTGTGCATGGGGTCACACAAAGAATGCCTCCCTTCCTGTGATAAGACCACCACACTGGTTAACAGGTCCACTTTAGAGTCACAATTTCTCCTCAAACTCTGGCTTCTTAAAGCTTGAGGGTGAGGATAGCTTCCTTAAGCTTCTAGGCTTGGATTGAGCCAGCTTTGCTAAGGCTTCTCTGTTTGTGAGGGGCATGATTGAGACTCCGAGGCATGTTGTCCATAGTGTGGGAGTCGTGGAGAACAGGTGCATGCAAGCGTACATTATCAACCACATTGCATCCGCCACATTGAGGATTGAGTACCTTCAGCTGACCCATTGGTCAGTTGGTTATTGTAGGACTAATCTGAGGGGAATTTCTCTTTTGTTTCATGGCATACCTACCAACTATTTGGAAGCTGTAATTTTTTTGTGTGAAGATGGCACATTCTATTGAAGTTGAAGCCGTTTTCATTTTCAATGGTTTTGCCACTATGTGTGTATCTGCCTGGGCTGTGGCATTCCTTGAGTGGTGTAAAGTCAACAAGTGGTCTTTGTTGTTTCAAGTTTGTTTTGTCCCCCTCTTTATCTCCTTCTTCCTACCACTAGCTGGGGTAAGACTTCCAAAATCCCTTCCTGCCACAAGATAAAACTTGAAAAACCTTTATCACATCCTGAGGGTTTTCTAGTCACAGAGACATCCATTCCCCTTTACTCCATAGATCTGTCTGTGGGTGCTTCATTTTGAATTTTGGTGAAAGACCTCAGTGGTACCACTGGCTCACTATCTTGAAAATGGTGTGATATCCTTTTGGTATTTAGATTCATTGTGGTAACAGTTCCCATGCAAGCTAGGGCCTACTCAAATTAGTACCAACCCTCTTGAATCCACTCAGTATAATTATTCAACTGATACTTGATCCTTATTTTTCTTCTCCTAGCAGACGTACCTAATGACATTATGCATTGTTTGTTTACCTTCGTGTTGCTTCATGTCACGCTTCGCATCACACATGCATGCATACATGTATAGCTACATGTGCATGCATGTATACTGCATGTTAATGTGTACGTGTGAGAGACTGGGTGTTCTATTGATTGAATTACAAAGTGTGACACAAGACAACAAACAGCAAAAACAACAGACTATCTTTTCATCGTAATGTAGTTTGAGTGCGACATATTAAGCTAGCACCATTCCACAGTTCACTGGCACGTCTTCTTCTTTGCCTTCTTAGTCCACATTGAATGAGAAACAGGATTAATCTTAAGGCAAGATGTCCTATACTGGCAGTTTTAATATGGCAGTCACAAATGTTGTGCATTCTTACATCAAGGGATAAAAGTATGTGCTGCGTGTGTGTTTTTGAGGGCTCTGTTTTGTGTCTGTATGACCCTCTTAGCTTGCACATGATGTGGTTGCGTGTGGCAATGACTCTACATAGCCAGACTTCCTATTTAAATCGTATTAACCGGCTGCGGTAGTGATATTCATAGTTGCATTGGCCAACCATGAATACCCATTCTCACTCTGAAGTGTCTGAAGTACTTCTACTCTCTTTTGTCAGATTAGACCAATAGCTCATCTTGGCCTTGAGATTCCCAAGTTGTGTCTGCTAATTGTCGCTAGCCCTTTCTTTTTCTTTGAGTGCATGCACATTCAGCAAATGTGATTCCGTAAAATTATCGTCCCCATGTCCTGTACAAGGCAGCTAATCTGATATGTTTATTGACTGTTGTTGTGACAACTAAACGTGTTTTCACCCGTGTTCTTCGGTGTGCCCTCCCTTGTCGACATAATCACTGTTTAGATGACTGGCTAGGCTGGTTATTGCTCTTGTCTCCAGCCCGAGCTGTAGGCTAGCTAGAGCATGCGAACGTTGCTCAACTCTTGGCTGCTTTAGATTGTATGACACACTGTGACAGACAATGGACAAGCTATGTACGTTGAGGTACAGACGTTTGTGGCGGAATTTTTTTTCTTTTTTTACTCCTCTCTGTTTTGAATTTGAATTTCAATCTGATCTCGATACCCTAGGAGTGTGTTTGTGATTAGGCACAGCTGTTTTTTAATTGTTAATAGTTGCTATGGATTCGTTGGCATTAGTGAATCAGATGTAATTATATTGTCATTAAACAGAAGTGTTTCTGTTAATTGTGAACGTGTGCTTTATTGTCAGCACATTAATGGACGCAACAAAAGACTCTTTAATGTTCTTTAAATCACTGTCATTTCCTTGTTGAAAGCTTAGCAAATGTTTTGAACGCTTGTTTACAAGGATGTTGTAGCTTGCTCGTGTACATGTGTCACAGAGCAGACTCATGTTTTATTCATGTCTAGTTATAGCAAGCGTGTGTTTGTTCGTAGGTGTACATGTTAGCACACAATTTGTTTGCTCTCATGTTACCAATTTGCGAACGAAATGATCTTTTACGAGGCCATGATTTCGATGATGAAGATTGCTGACTTTGATAAAATAAAAGTACACAATAAGTTTCCTTCACACCTGTTAGCGTTCGATATTCACGACCCATTGTTCTCTTAATTAGATTAGCAAGTGTCACACGTGTGTGTCTCTGTGAATCTTACCTTCTAAATGTATGGCACTAAAACACTTTTCGATGCTTAAAATTGGCAATTTCGATTCAAGTTTCACATACACGTATGTGTGTGAATGTCAATCATTAGTGTATTGCACTGAAAATGTATTCAATGCTTAAAATTACAATTCACAATACTTATTATACAAACATATCATACAACTTACGTCCTCAACTGATAAACTCAAAAGTAGAGGTCATTCAGTGGAATTCCAAGAAAGTTCTTCAAAACAACAAACATCTGAAGCTTTTCCAAACACTTGCTTGTGACTCTTTCTCAACTGCCTCGTTTCCAACATGCCTGTTGCCTGCCAGTGAGCTATGAAAGACAGCTAGTCTTCCAAAGCGTGTCAGTGTAAGGTGTGTTACTTTTGAATAGGGTGACACCCTGCACTTGGTGTGGCAGCTATGGTGTGTGTACATTCTACTAGCTCTTCTATCACAGAGGAACCATTAGTGGTTTAGTGATGATTCAATTGTGGTAGGATGCTGGCTGTCTGGTATGCAGACACTCTGTGTTGTTGGACTTGCAGTTCAGTTTGTCCTTGGCTCAGTTTGGATGTGGAGCTCATTACGATGATTGGAACAAATATTTTAAGCACAGTTCTCCAAAGAGTAAACTATGTCGTTTCTTGGAAGGGGGTTATCAATCAGTATGCTTCCTCCTTGAAAACTATACCAAACCAAGTTGTTTTCAAAGCATAATTCAGTGTGTGTATGTTCGATACATGCATACTACTTATGTTCTAGTGCTTGTGTGTACATACTATCATACAGAATTTACTTACACACATGCATACTGATTTGAACAAGCTGTTCCAACAAAAGCTCACATTACAGTTTTGTTAAGAAAAAAAGAACTTGTGAAAAGTTTTATTTTGGTTTACGATAGCAACTTCATTGAATAAAAGACTATCCAAATGACTTAGTAATCAGCAGCATAATTTCTCTCTCGATTGCTCTCATAACAGCTGTCACTCTATCCATAATCACCAGCTGAATTATTAATGTTATGTTTTGAGTGATTTTAAAGACTCTTTGTTCTTCAAACCAGGACACGAGATTGACACAAGCACACCTGATAGCTGTGAAATCCATCATAGACGTATGGTATCGAAAACAGGACCGATTTCAAAAGGCCTTCCATATGGTAGTTTATTGTTGAGAGTTCTGTGTAGGAATGTGTATGTTGGTGGTCATTTTATGTGTTGTGACCAGGGCTTCAGGGAGGGGTGTCGTTTGTGGCTTGAAGTTTATCCTTGGGCAGAATAATCGTAGTCTTGATTCGAAAACAGTCCAAAATTGGTCTCTTTTTTACTATAACTTCTTTTATGAAACAGATACCTTTGGTTAGCTCAATTAGGATACAATTAACTTGTAGGTATAGTCATAGCAACGTAGCTAACGAGTGGTTGCCATAGTAAACTCCATGCACTCACGTTAAACCTGAGATCGGGGTCCATTTCATGTTCCGATTATCGGAACATTTAGAGGAATGAAATGATACCTGGTGCATGTTCCTTTTCACGAGCCATTCATTAGCAGAGATTAGGAGATTAGTGGAGTCGTGTTACGTTCAAGGAGGACAGCCTACTCATCTATATAATTACTCACTTTTGAGAGAGCAATTATCATTCTTGCTTTGTTGTGTGTGCGAGTAAAGAGAGTGGAGTTAGTTCACTCTAGCCAGATCTATACCAGATAGCCAGGGTCCTCAAGATGAGATGACCTCGCCACTTTTACTCACTAACTCAGTGATAGCTAGCCATTTTACAGAGTACTCACACTACACCTGTATACATAGTTGTACACATCCACATTGTAAGTATATAATGGTGGTTTATGGTAGTAAACCTCAGTTAACATGGGACTGGTCTAATTGTCTGCCTTGGGTCAGAGGTCAGTACTTAGGTAAACCACGTGGTCACTACGCATGCGCAATAGTCAGGTGCGTTCTCTCTACGTGTATTTTGCCAGTGAGTCTGTTTCTTGTCAATAGCCTGTCATTTTCCGTTCTTCGCCAGTGAGACTGTTCTTGTCACTAGCCTGTCAGCTGCCAGTGAGTCTGTTCTAGTCAATAGCCTATCAGTATGCCTAAGACCAAGAAAACATCACGAGCTAAGAAACCTACTTCACGAGCACAGAATGCGGGCCACGTGCCCCAGGAATCTAGCCAGGTGGACCCGTCACAGATGTCCATGGACCAACTGATGAAACTCTCCCCAGACGTGGTGAACCTGCACCTGCAACAGAACCATCTTGTCCTCACGGGTTCGCGCTCAGTACGAGCAGCCCGCTTGTATGAGTTTCTCCACCCTCCCCCTCAATCTGCGGAGCAGTCCACAACTAATACTGACTCTACAGACAACCCCTCAGTACCACCTCATCTTTCACAACTCATTACCGAATTGGTGCAGCAACAAATTGCCCAACACATGGCTCAGGATGACCGTTTCTCAACAGCCTCAGGCCCAGGGCTGCAGGCCACTGGTACAACCCAGCAATCTACTTCTTCCACCCAGCAAGCTGCCGTCACTCCGCAGTCGGCCACCACCATCGACCAACCCCAACAGTTGCAACTTACCACCCCACACTCCAGCATCCAAAACCCAGCACAGACATCACCATCACACATTCCTGAACTCCCTCCACTGTCAGACCGCCTCAGGAAGAAGATCACCTCTGGTGAGTTTGTTCCATTTGACGAGATCTTGAACGATCTCAAATCCTCGCTTCCAGCCAAGTCACAAATTCATTTAGTTATACATGATGGTAACATCGAGCCTCTCCCATCTACCTCCGCCTCTCCATCACATAGGCCCACTAAGCGTTCTGTTGACTCCTTGCCGTCCTGGCTGGAAGCATGGAATATATTCCTTGCCATTTATGTGCATGCTCACCCTACTCGCGCACTAGAGCTGGTCACCCATCAGCGCCACGTGTGCGACATGGCACGGTCATTCCCAACCAAAGCATGGCTGAATTATGATGCTGCCTTTCGTATGCGCATGGCGCAGTACCCCACTCGAAAGTGGGATACAGTCGACCTCGAACTGTGGACATCCAAGCTTCTCTCGGACCCAGGTCCCACTACCACATCCACACCAGCCAGTGCTACACGTAACCCACCAGCACCCACACAATCCGCCACACCAAGGCAGCAACGTGTCCCATGCACAGGCTGTGGCAGTCTATACCACTTCCCGCGAAACTGCCCTCGCCTACAAGCAAAGTCAACACAGCCACCGAACCCCCCCACCTACCAACAGCCGACTGTCCCTTACCAAACTAACCCACAGATCCAAGCCGCAACTTCCCAACCGAATGCTCAAGCCGAGATTTGTCGTAACTACAACAACCTCAACTGCACAAAAGGGGCCGATTGCCCTCATCGACATCTCTGCCAATTGTGTGGTGGCCCGCATGCAAGGAGGCTCTGCCCTCTTTTTCGCATGTAACCCACCCACTATCCCTCCGGTACCCTGCCTAGCACCCGCCTTTCTTGGCCCAAAACAGCCTGCGCTACACTCCCTTCACGTGGTTGTTTGCAGCTACGTGAAGGAGCATGTTAACAATAATACAACTGCATAGCTTGTAGCATGCATGGGTGTGACCATAGTTTCAGCTAGCGTGTGCAAGACTGACTCCATGCATTAGTGCATGGGCTGGGGTGTGACGCGGTGTAGTTATTCACTTGTCTTTCGTCCTAATTGGCCACTTGGACTCCAACACCACTTGTGCTGGCTTGCTCGCTTGTAGCTCTCAAGTAGTTAGTACTAGTTAGTATGAATATCACAGAACCTGCGGTAATTTGTTCAACAACTTTTTGGTCAGGTTAGGTATGTTAAGTAAAGGGATGTGAACAGTAAAGGCCTGCTGTGTCCAAGCTCTAAGTGTTTGTACGCTAGCTTTGAGGACGATAGTTCAAAACCCATTAAGATTTTTTGTGGAAACTTAAACTTCAATTGATCATTTTAACAAAGCAAACGAAATGTAGAGTTACAGGTTAGCTAAACTTCCCTCCAAGTTAGCTTGATTTTTTTTTTTTTTTATCAGACAGACTTCATCTGTATGTTTGTGTAAACTAGGTTTGGGAAATTGGGCTGCTGGGACTGCCTGTGGTCAACTTATCATGGTGGGTGGCTTCCACTGTGCATGTTAGTGTGGTTCAAGTTGCATCATTTTTGCCATGGTGATGAGTGTATCATGACATCACTATGATATTATAGGTAGTATTCCAAGTGGTTTGGAGTAATGCTAATCAGTTGTAGAATGATTAGTGGTAGTTATTGTTCGATATTGTAGATAATTGGAATCCCGCTAACAGAATAATTTTAAATTACACGTGTTCTTTGTGTAGAAGGATGCTCTAAATGCATTAAGCCGATGTTGTTCGTGCTCGCTTGTTGTGTAGTTGGTACAATTCCTCCCCTTAGGAACCACTTAGTTCCTAAGCAATATTGTTGAGAAATTGTCTGTAATATCCAAAACAAAGCCTCATGCTTGCACTGGTGGTTGGTGGGACCTAGTCTGCATGTTATGTCCACCATCTGGGAGTTTCATGCTCTCTGTCTTGGTTGGTCGGGAGGGCCCAAATTTTAAAATTTGTGATTAGAGATTTTATCTTCAGAAGATTAAGTGTGTGTCACACCACTGAAATATCAACTTCCCATTTAAATGTTCTTTATCAACAGTTCATACCAGACCAACAGTTTGTATAATTGGTCACCAATATAAACTGTGCCCTGAGAAGGGGTCATGTAGTGAATTCTTCCTGTACATACAGTGTACAGGATGCCAGCTGCAGACAGTTTCAAAATACACAAGATAGTGGGAGTGTTGTGTACCATGGCAACACGACTAAACTTACTCGAGTGAGCTATAAACAAGAGCTGTCTTGTGTACTGCTGCTGCTTCTTATAGTGTAGGGGCTGGGGGTATCTGCATTACTTAATACTATTGTGTTTAGTTGCAAAAGGAGCTGTCTCTATGGAAGCAAGTGTACTGACATCTGTTGTGGAGGGTGTAATTCAATTCTTCCACACACTCTTTATTCAAGTCAAAACTAGCTGGAATTGATGACCTTAGCTGTAGCCTAATTTCTCATTGATGAGGGGATTGCCTGAATTAGAGACTGAAATGATTTTTTTTCTAAGTCTGGACCAGGACTGGTGGTTGGGGGAGAGATATTGGATTAGCTTTGTTGTGAGGGGGGGTAGGAGGTCTCAGATATCTGCTGGGTTGTAAAGTGGATTAGTGTTCATTATTATTCCTTTTTGTTGTGAGTGTGCAGTGGCCATTGCTGTTATTGTGTTTGTTTGTGGCTGTTTACTGATGGCTAATAATGATTTGTTTTCAGCTAGGTTTCTTGCAGGAGGTGTGTCTTAGCTTATAGAGATTGTTGTGTTTCTATTCGAGAGAGACCAACAGATGTTGTCTGTTTGTTAAATGTGACGTAAAATTTAAACGTTTATGATGTGGTTGGACTTGTTTAGAATTCGTACGGCGTTGCTGTGGTTTTGAGTTTATTAATAATCTAATTTCTAATTAATACGATTGCTGATTGAGGTGTAGTGTTACTGCTAGGCTGGCACCTGGACTTTGTTTGGGTATGAATAGCGTTAGGTGTAAATGCACTGTAGTGGGAAGACAGGAGTGATGAATAGTTCAATGGTGGCGATGATATTGTTTGTATTAATGTTATTTATGAGTGGTTTGGTGCACACATCATGAATGTGTGATGTGGTCTACGTGATTGTGTTGTTGGTGGGTTAAACTAGGCCGTGATGAGATTTAGTAGGGAAGTACACACCACTGTGACTAAATGTACACGGTTGAGTGCTAGCAATTCATAATTTATGACTATTCCACCTTGCTAGTAGTGATTGTATCACATTCATAAAGTAGTTTGTAACAGTTTTTATGTATTTTGGAGGTGTATATTCACAATC
The DNA here is from genome assembly GCA_964030475.1 of Tethya wilhelma. Lineage (NCBI taxonomy): Eukaryota > Metazoa > Porifera > Demospongiae > Tethyida > Tethyidae > Tethya > Tethya wilhelma. The sequence goes on along the minus strand of CAXIPT010000005.1, from coordinate 899,111 downwards.
ATACTGTCACATGACCATGCAGGTATATCAATAAGAGTCCAGAGAGAGGGCCAAAATGATATTGCAGTCGGTTCAGACATCTACGCATTGAGAGAAACGCATGTTGATTTGACTTGCTTCTGCCGAAATGCTGGGTAATCAATGCTCATTTTCTGTATGTATCAGCTCAATATGTTAACATTCTTATCACATGATTGTGTTCACAGAATCACTGGAATGGAATGGTTGAAGGATGGAGAGTCCATTAGGAGTCAGGCTTTCTGTGCAACATTTCAGGAGCGGTTGGCAGAGGTTGATTCCAGTGATGAAGGGTTATATGAGTGCAAAGCCACATTTGCTAACGGAACCATTGAAAGAGAACGTGCTGGTATACTTCATGTCATTGGTAAGCCGGCTTCAGATTCACTTTCATAATATTATCATCACAATGAAGAATGAATCTATGCTATTCCTGCATCTTCATTCCCTCTTCCTTTCAGATCCTGATACTATTTATGTACCGTCACCCCAGTACGGTCTACTCGGCCATAACTACTCTCTTACTCCCTTCACAACAAATTCAACAGTTGGCATCAGATGGTTCAGAAAACCCTACTTGCAGAGCCCAATCTCACGTAATGTGTATCCTGTTGCACTGGAGCATGAAGGAGAATATGTGTGTGAGGTGTTTTTTGGTGGTCGGGGCCAGGACTTGGTAATACGGAAAGAGATGGAATTCATTGTGTTAGGTAAGATATTGCATGCTCTCATAGATGTGTATTGAATATGTGGGCTAGGAAGCTGGACCAGATATAAGCCTTCGCTATCCTGTTCTGTGTGCCAGTGTTCACTCTCCACATGATACATGACTATTTTCCTTCACTGTAGTGCCTCCCACTATCATTCAGTCCCCATCTTCCAACTACCAAATTGTTGGAAACCAGCGAAAAGATCTCTCCATCGAATTTCAAAGTCGTTTCGAGGTTAACACCTTCATCACATGGTACAAGAATGGCCTACCCATCCCTGGAGACCTTATCACAACTGAGTACACGACTGATCCTAATGCAAGCACAAAGATGAGTTTTGACCCCATCAGGAGGAGTGATGGAGGAGCTTACAGGGTTGTGATTGAGAACAAGTTTGGTGCCATTCCTCTCCAAATGCAGCAGAGAACTGTGGACTTTGAGGTCACAGTGCAAGGTATGAAACGAGTGTGTTGAAAATGGGTAAAGGGTCGTCACATAGGTATAGTTTGAATTGGGTAAAGGTCGTCAAATGCAAATATCAAGCACGTGGCGTGGTCAGATCATTCATAATTTTGTCTTTGTTTTGCAGTTCCACCAGCTCTGCCCGTTGATGTGGAAGTCTCCGGTATTTCTTCAGATGCTGCTACTGTGAGTTGGACCAGAGCCAACAGGACAACTGATGATGCTGCTGAGAGAATCACACTTTCTGTTCTCTACGTCAATGGTAGTGTTGCTAAGCTGCCGATAACACTGGGTGGGGAGATTCTGAGCCACAGACTTGAGGGTCTGGTGCCAGGAATGAGGTACACCGTCTCCCTAGAGGTCTACAATCAAGATGGAAGTGACACCACACCATCAAAGGAGTTTCAAACAGAGCCTGGAGGTAAATATGTTTATTCTAAACAAAATATTTTATAGGTGTATCAAGTACTACAGTCGTAGATACTTCACCTTGTGTTTGTATGTGGAATTGTGGCTTTGATCAGTTCTCTCTCAGCATCAAGGATCATACTTTTTACTTTTAACCCTCTTTTCCGCCCCTAATATTAATATTTTAACCCTCTCTCTACTCAGCTCCATCTGTGCCAACTCTCCAAGTTACAAGGCGCAGCAACACTACTATCCATTTAAATGCCAGTCTGGCCTACACTGGAGGTGGTGACATCACACATCTTATTGTCGAATTCCGACAACTTGGTTCCACGGATTGGATCATTGTTGGTCAAATAGAGCCCCTGTCCCGTTCTGATTCTGGATTGGAAATATTCATTATTGTTGAAGATACAAGATTCAGTGGAATTGGAATCGAATTTCGAGTTGCTGCCATGAACAGTCATGGTCATGGCAGTGAGCCTGGAGTGAGAATGGAAGAGCAAGGTGAGCACCTTTAGCATGGTAAAGGGTCGTCACAAATACATACTCAATATCTATTTCTGTTGGTATATGGTAAAGGGACGTCAAGTGTGCTTGCCTACTGTAACTGCACAATCTACCTACCTGCATACATACATACAGTTCTTCCAGGGGCTCCCTCTGAGCTAACCCTCGTCCAAGCCTCCCACGATTCTCTCACGATCACCCTCCACCTCTCCTCCGAGGGTACCTCACCAATCCTTGGCCTCCTCTTTGACTTCTCCTCTCCTAGCGACGTAGAGAGGAACATCAGTGGTCCCTTCACAGCCGGCCAGGTGGTGGAGGTGACAGTCGATGGTCTGTCAGATGGCACCACCTACGTGTTTAGAGTGGCTGCCTACAACTATGGAGGGAGAGGAGAGGATAGTGGCGAGCTTCAGGGAACCACGGGTGAGTCTGTGAGCTAAATAAGTCACAACTTTCAACTACCTTGTTGGTTGTTTAAAAGGTGTTGCTTGTGGAGATCCTAGAGTTAAATCGTTCTATGTGGAGCCTGTTGGTTGTTGATAGATATTGCATGTGAATGTGATAGTTGTAGCTGTTGAGAGCTGAATCATTTGCAATCCTAACTGCTGACTAACCGTGCAACGGTTTATGATTAGATAGGTTTCCATTCCCCTCCACCCCCCTCCCCCCTAAAGCTTATGCAATGGTGACTGTTGGTATGGCTACTTTGTCTTGTTTGTGTATAGTTTTGCATAGTTAACTTTTCTCCAACTACCTTTTCTCTAGTAGAATCCCCTTTGGCTGTTTGTACAATATGTTGTATGTATAGAACGGGACTACTCTCCAGTCACTCACTATCTGTGTGGTATTATCAATGTGAATAAAGGAAGCAGATGTACAGTTTGTTGTTTGATAAAGTGCATACCTCCCACCTCTGTTTGCATACATAGGGTATCAATGATTAGGTACACTGAGTTTCAGTTTTTCTTTCATGAAAAGTCAACATGGTTAGGAAATTCATTCAAAATAGTGGATGTGGCAATTTTGAAGTCAAATCCAAACTCTATACCTCCTACAAGCTTAAGTTAGCTTTGTGCCTATAGCTATGATAATATTATTCTATCCTTATTAATTTTTCTCAAAGCACTTACTTAACCTTGAAAATTTTTACAATTGGTTGTGTCTTTCCCCTACAGTAAAGCTGCCCCCACTCCCACTCTATGGTATAGTGATCGTTGCAGTTGCATTTGCAGTCATTGTGGTCATCATAGTGACCATCGTTGCCTTGGTAACGGTCCACTGTTGCAAGCTGAGACGGAAGAAGAGAGAGTATTATATCAATCCTGGTAAGGAGAGAGCGTATGGCGTTCACTCTAATCATAGATCTGTTATAAATAGGTTCGAGTAATTTGAGAGTTAGTGATGTTACATGCATAATGCATGAGGACTAGACAAGTGGGTGTGTACAGGCTGCATGTGGCCACGTGGGTGTGTGAGTGTCCCTTGAGTGAATGGCATAGTGTGTGTGTTTGTGTATGAGTTCAAAAGTGAGATGGTGTACAGTTTACAACTTTGCACAAGAGTTTGTGTGTGTGTGTGTGTGTTCCTTATCGTGTACCCTTGCTGCTCCATTTGTGAAAGACAATAGTGTAACCATGGTAATAGTAGTTGATTGCCTTGGCTGCCTCACTGGCTAGTTATAGCGGGGTCAGTCCTACTTGTGACGTGTGAGGTCTGACCTTTAAACCTAATTCTCCATTTGCTATAAGCTTTTTTTCCCCTCTTCACACAAGTATAGGAGCTGTAGTGTATACCCTCCTATAGGTTCCTATATAGTGCAGCCCAAATGAATATATGCATGAATTAAGTCATACATTAGTCATGCAATGTGTTGTCATATACACGTGTGTTGTCATGCACTTAGCCTGTACACGTGCCTATTACTTGAAGCCTCAAATGTCAATAGAGAAAGGAATATCAGTTTACATGTGTACAGTGTCACTGCATGGACGGACCTGTTTACCCACTACCTCCAGGAACCAACAGTAATGTACCCTGATGTCGCAAGTTATGAGCACACACGTGTGCACGATACGAGGTCTTATGCATGCCATGGTACGAGACCTTATGCTGCATTAGATAGAGCACCAGCAAAGAGGGTAGCTATTCATGTAGCATATGGAAGCATGTAGATACAGTACCAAATTGAAGTGCTTTTCTTAGTAAGATTGAACCAAAGTACCAAGTAGCCAGAAAGGCTTTCTAGGAGCTTTTTGGTAAACAGCTGAATTGAGAAAAAAAGTTGCCTTTTGTAAAGCTTAAAACCTTTATTTGATGAAAGGTATTTTGTCTGAGTGACCAACGGCTCTGATTGTCTGTCTAAACTGAGAGACAACGTGTGTGTGCAAGCATGTACTTGCATTGTTATACTCATACTACAATAGCCTGCAGTGGTTGTAGCTATGGGGTGTTGTGCCTTCCAGCTGACAGATGGCAAATTGGCTTTGTTGTGGGGAAGGTGTGGCTTAATTTCATTACCATGGTAACCAGCGAGACTAATTAAGGTTGTGTACGTAATTGTATCACACATGCTAAACATCACACAAAATACTCACTTTTCCTCTTCTCTCTCTCTCTCTCTCTCTCTCTCTCTCTCTCTCACACACACACACACACACACACACACTAGTACCTTCCGCTGATGAAAAACAGTTGGAACCAAATCACGAAATGTAAGTTGATATTAAACACAATCCAACTACAACATGATATTTTCCTGGATATTGCCTACAGCATTAGCTAGACAAGCCGGTGTGAATTTCAAGCCTGTCTATACAATACAAGAACCAATTTCCTAGCTACGCTCAACAATAGCCTTTGCTCAATGGTCCCCTACTTGAGTATTCATGGTCAGGGAGGCGAGACCATGCTTGTTTGTTTGCTATGTCTCGGTGTGAGCTGAGCTGAAACATGATGGTGGATTGGCTTTCATAGGGTATGCTGTGACATGCGTGGGGAATTAACATACGTTAGGTGATATCCACAAGATCTTGGGCACTGTATTTGCTAAGAGAGAAACCACTTTTTGATTGTTTTTGCCTCCATTTGGCGCATTTCGGTCATCTAGGAAATTGGCACAAGTTAAACGATATCCCTATGGACATAGTTCTGGAAAATAGCAAAGAATCCACGTTTTGATTTGGCCAATTATTCTGCATTTGAATATATCTGTAATGGCAGCATGATTATCATATTTTGATTCCCCACTTGCACACACTCATTTGTGGTACAGGATCAAGCGTACAAAGCTCCCCTCCTCTCCTCACTCCTCCTCCAGCACACCCTCTGTCCTCACGGGGGTCACTTCGAACCCCTCCCTCTTCTCCCATACCCCCGTCAGTCCCCTCCGCAGCGGGACCGAGAGTCCAAAGGGGCACAAGTTCCATCTCGATGCTGGGAGCTCTGTGGCGAATAGTGTGAATCAGGATTCAGACGAATCTGAGGTTAATGCTCCGAGATACACGTATGCTGTGTCTACCCCCTCGCCGGCCGAGAGTGAGGCACACCTGAGAGCACAGGGGTGTGTGTGTGTGTGTGTGTGTGTGTGTGTGTGTGTGATGTCGTTGTTTGGATGTCTTTGAAGGATGGGAGGCTATCTTCTCTGAGAGATGGGGTGGCTATTTATTTGTGTGTGTGTGTGATAGAGGGGAGGTTGTCTTTGTCTCTGTTTGTGTGTTTCTGTGTGAAATGGGAAGAACACCGTGTGAATGTGCATATACCCTGTAAACATTGTGTTTGTGATTTAGCATATTATATTAGCTCCCATGAGTCCTCTATATCAGGAGGGAGAGAGAGAGAGTTCAGTTGGTGTCTCCCTAAAGATTAGTCTTCCTTTCATTGTCTTGATGAGATACTCTCTCAAGTCTCAATAACACTGCTGGGGGTTAAGTTTATTCATAGTACAGTAGTCCAATTGTCACCAGAAGCCTGCATGGGGGTATGTTATACTGTATATGTACAGAAACATAGAGTGAGTGAGTGTAAGAGAGTGCCTCTGGCCATGTTTTTATCGTGGCTTTATATATTTAGTCTTAGTGGATAAAAAGTCATTATTAGCGTCACCTTTGAATCTAGTTCATCACAGCATGGGATGGTTTTGCTCCATAATACCTGCCTAAGTGCCTGTGTGTGCATATGTGTGTACCCGTTATACGTGTTATGCGTGGACGTGCTAACCAAGTGGATTACAATTTGCACCACGTACGTTTGAAGCCAACCATTTCATGTTTGCCCTACCACCCACACAATTCCTTGTACACTTGTACCACTGTACTCTCAATATGGCTGGGATGATTTGGTAGCTCTCCAAAACACCATCCACAAAAGCCAGCATCCTTGTTTGTTTATCGCCGAAAACTCTTAACTGCATTGAAGTTGGTTGTGTATATAACTTTGTGTAATGAAACCACCTGGTCTTGCTGGCTGCCAGACTAAGAATGCGTAATACACACACATATGTATGTATGTATGTATGTGTATGCACATATTTTTGTAGTTATGTCGGGCTATTTGGACTAAGTATTAATTCTTTTATGTCATTCTTGCGTTCGTTAGCTCTAGGTTCCGTTCCTTTTGTGTCCAAGTGGGTGGAGCTTAAATCAAATTACTTGTTATCTATTGTGCACTAACGGAAAGAATGATTGATTTAATTGGCTGTTGTCGAGTTACATTTTTTTGAAAGGAAACATACGTTCTAGGAAGTACTGCTTTATCCCTGGGTGTGTTGACAAGATAAGCCATTTTGTTCACAAGATAAACCATCTTGTTCACGTGAATGACCTCTGCATGTTTCAGTGTTGATATTTTGCATATTCATAATGACTGTGATGTTTTTATAAAATTAATGCCAGTTCAAACTCGAACAGGAAATCTCCAAAGTTTTGAAACCTTTTATGTGTTATTTTATCCACACTTTTACTCTTTTCGTTCTCTGTTTATTTTGGGGGTGTTTCACATTGGATGAGGGGTGGAAATAGCTGCATGAAATTAGGCAATGTTTAAATGTTTATTTTTACTTGTTTGTTTTGTTTTCAATGTTCTACTTGGATGTTTTGTTGAAAATCCATCTATAGTCCTTAAATTGGAACTGTGGGGGGCCCATTTAAAGTGATGTAATGGTAAATGTATGTCAACTATTAACTGGTTATGCTTTCATAAGACTAAAGCACTTACCCCTTTTCATGTTGCAATGTCGTTTGATTACAAGCAGACTTGATACCTTCTTTCCATCTTCTCTCTCTCTCTTCTGCAGTCACACCATTCAGTTGCCACGGTTGCAACTTACGTGAGCACAAGAGAAAGCTTAATCTATCCAGTCACAGAGTCAAAAGCAACGGACGTCTAGTTCAACTTCTTTAGTAAAGAAAAAGGAAGAAAAAAAAACTCTCAAAGACCACAAAATTTCTTAGGTTTTGTTTCTTTTCTTAACGTCCACTCACAACAAATACATGATGGGGTTATGCTGGTGAACCAAGACTCCTGGGGAGGTGCAATATACATACAGACAGATGTGTACATACCATTTTCAATGCTGTTAATGGAACGTATGTTACATTTTTTTATCTACTTAGACTAGATTTTCACTTCCGTTGTTTCTCGTTAATTTAATTTTCACTCTCTGACTCTCAACACACCAGTTTGGCACAACACCACATCAACCTTTTCTTTCACATTGTTTCAGCGTAGCCATAGCGACAAGCCACTCATTTAATTATTAATAATTTGTAACGGTACTCATATCACTTTTAATTTTGTACTCCGACCCCACAAGGTGATCTTTATTTTCTTCTTTGTCACCTCACTTATACCTAATGCATTCACTTATTCCATTGTCACCATTATTATATTTTTCAATGCATTTTTAAAGCTTTTGTACATGTAGCGTTAAGTTTCAATTCAAGTTAGTGTACAATAATGCTTTCACCTCACTGTTGTTATGTCTACTTTAATACTTTTCTCTTCACTATAATTGTTGTATGATAATGTGCGTATAAGAGTTAACTTTTTGTGCTCAATTTTAAGTTTGTTATGTTTTTATCTTTGTCCTACCTATTGTCAAGCTAATTTGAAATCATGGATATAAGTTTTTGAAACAATAAAGTAATGTTAAGATTGCAACATGAGCTGTTTACACCAAACCTTGTTCTCACTTCTGGAATGTGCGTTCACAGTGCATGTCGTTCATTGTTTCATTCCTTCTAACTCCCTAGGGGCTGATGTATAAATTTACCGCGTTTTTTTACCCCCGCGCACGAGGGGTGTGGCTGACTGACACGTGCCCTTTCTATGAATATATAAAAAGCCATATCAGCTGGCAATGGCTTCATTCAGCCTCAAATTGCAAACAAAGTTGTTTCGTTAGAAAACTTGAGTCTTGAAAGCAAAGTGAGTGACACGAAGCCAAAGAATAAAGCTATGGACTTTTGCACTACGCCGAGAAGAAGACTGCAGGCAGTGAGCTGCGTCATTCTACTCTTTAGCTCGCAGCTTCTTGTAGCTGCCCAAGGTGAGTAGCAAACTCTCTTTCGTCTTTAACTAGCTGTGTACCTATTCTGTTTCTCTGTGTGTATACCTGTAAAAAGAATCAATACCAGCTGTTCTGCGTGTGCAGGCAGTTGGTTTTTGTGCTATGGTTTTGGAATCTGTGTGTCAACCTCTCACGGTTTGTTTATCTAAAAACTGGCTGTGTGTCTTTTCTGCGTGTGTGTGTGTTACAACACAACTCTTCATTGTTTGCTGTGATTTAGTCGGTTAGGCCTAGCTCTGTTGGTCCTGGAAGCCTCATTGAGCATATGCCACCAACAACATGCTCTCACACACTCACTGTGTGTGCTGCATACTAATTCATGTGCATAAAGTGGATAAATTCATAAGTGAGGCATGCGGATTGGTCCAGGTTTAGACTGCTAATGCCAGTATGGTATGCAAACTAGGTTGACTTTGTTATAATTTGCTGGATAAATAAAATACGCGACGTGTGTGTGTGTGTGTGTGTGTGTGTGTGTCTGTGTGCGTGCGGCCAGTGTGCATGACTTTTGTTGTGAATTGTAAATTAAGTAAAAAAATGTATGGATTTCACTTGGTATTGTTAACGAGTGTCGTTCTTGTAAGAACAGTAATGGAATACATGTACATCTTGTTGAGCTGACTGAAGGAACAGCTCGAATGTCGCTGTGAAGTGTCCATCAATGTTGCATGCATCAATACTAATTGCTCTTGTCTGTCAAGCTACAGTATTGTATTACTGCTTTTGTTGGTAGGTTTTACAGCATCACCCTCTTATCTCCTTTGTGAAGAGATTTTCCACCGTTCAAAGAGTTTCAAATGGCACGTTGCATGCAGTGAGCACAGCCCCCTTTTCTCTGATGTGGATGTATGATCCTTTTGATAGTAGAGCTGCTCACAAGGACCCTGTACCCTTCATCACGGCCTACACATGCCCCATGGCCAAGTGAATGGAGTCCTTAATGAAATAATTACCCAATTTGACCACAACTATGCAGGTTCAAGTATGGTTCGAATAACAGGTCTCATTTTGGCTTGCTTCTAGCTATCTACAACCATTGGTACATGGAGTTGCTATGGAGTGCATGTGCTTGCTTCCTTAAGCTGAAATTGCATTAGTTCAAAGTATCTATTTTTGCTTTTGTGAACAAAGTGTGTTTCTAAAGCTAATCCACAGTCACGTCTGCTTTGTGCAGTGTACAGTGTGTGTGTGTGTGTGCGTGTGTGTGTGTGTGTGTGTGTGTGTGTGCATGCATGCTCATGCCTGTTAGGCTGGTTGTGTTGTCTTATGTGATTGAGTATGGAATTCGAATCGTCTTTAGACAATTCCCCCCCTCAGCTTCTCCCTCGTGTCTCTGTCAGCAATTGTTAATAGCAACTATTTGCTTAGTAAGTGTTTCAAAATTTAAAAAGCAAAGGGGTAGTGTGATGGTAATCCCTGTTGCTTTTTGTTGTTAAAAGCTGGGAGAGAAAAAAGTACCTTGCTAAGATGGAAGATTTTTTTTTCATACATATGCACTCATGCACAAGTTGCACGTATTATTTCAGTAGGAGAGATTTTGTAAGAGCTAGGTTGGCAATGTGTGTGTGTGTGTCTCAGTGTATGCACATACACACACACACTTCCAAATAACAGCTCAATAGATAGCATTTCTAATGAGACACATTACTGATATATTTTTTTTCATTGCCTATCCTTTGCTTTGTCATTTCCTATCATGAAAGAAAAGAAAAACAAAGGAAAACGGTGTGTATTAAAAATGTGTATGTATGTGTGTGTCTGTGTGTGTGATATTCAATCCATGCCCACTTCTGTTCGATACGACTATCATATAACGCCGCACACGCACGATCTTGCAAGTTTCGTTTCTTCCCTTATAAGGATTAAATCTATTTATAAAACTCCCACCATTTCTAAATAAATCAGCCGAGAATTCATCAACCAATCATTTGATACCATAATCCATTTCGGATGGATGGCCGTCACACACCCACCCTCGAGATAATTCAGTCTATCCACTGTTCAACAAGCCTTGCTAATTCCACACCTCTGTATCTGTAGGCTTGGCCGAAAGGCCCTCAAAGAATGTCTGATGTTTAGCTTAGGGAGACTGGATGATGCTTGCTAACTCAGTATTCATCAGCATAAAACTAACTTGCAGTTAGCTGAGATTCAATCTCAAGTTTTGAAGTCTGGTCAAATGCTTTTATTGCTGAAATTCTTGGCAATGATCGGAGGTTAGCAAATTAATCTTAAAATTAGAAAAAGTTTCGAGTTGTCAAAGATCTTTGTGTCCAATGTGAGGATAGATTGTGCTATACAGATGACCTCATGCATGCAAGTGCTATGTTAATCACAGTGGAAACACTTGAGGCAATCATATTCATCTTGTGGCAAAATTTGTAATATGATATCAAGTTAAATCACGTTCATTATGCCTCATGTAGACCATAGTACATTCAACGAAGACCTCCCAGCTTGACCCCCTGCAAATACAGTGTACATATTCACTTATTGTAATGCCAATGTTTCTATTAATGCGCATTATTCAGAGGCTCCAGCGATCTTCCTACCAAAAAGCGGGCCATTGCTGAAATAACCCAAACAGTCAACAGTGTCTTTGGTAAAAGGATAAACAGTCAACTTTGGTTTAAGTATAATATGACCTAGACAAGAAACAAATCATCTCTAAGCCATCAACCCCTCCTTTGAAGTGCAAAGGTTGTCTTTCAGTATGAACCAAGTACTCTTTGCGTGCACTTGGTACTCTGGGAGTATTCAAGCAGACGCGACACAGAGCAAAATGGAAGACTGCACAATTCTTTTTAATATTTTTATTTGCTGAGACCTGCACACTGGTGTACTGCCAGGTAGGAATAGGGAACCAGCAAAACAAAAGTATTATAAACTTTGGCTGAGAAGGATTTTTAGTGTTTTTAATAACAAGTATTCCCTGTGCTGAGTTAGTAGTGATAATGAACTGTGGAGTCTCCCTCTCTCTCTTTTTTCCTCCATGCACCAAAAGTGAAAACCCACATTTGTTAAAGATTCAAGTTATTCTAATTGAAATTTCAGTCTCCAAATAATTAATGTGGGCTGTCAAAATCTTCCCAACAGTTGGTGACATTGTGGTTACGTTTTTAGAATGTTGGAGTGTTTTTTTTAACCTCAACTCAAAGAAATTATTGTAGTCTTGTTTTAAGAGTGGGAGGAGCCAAGTATTTGAGGAATTTTGAGAATTATATGTCTTTTGTGGTTTTTTGTATCTCTTCTTACATGTTTCGTTAATGAAGCAGTTATTGTTTTTTAATTGATTGGCATAACACTATGATATGTCACTTCCTGGGGGCTAGGCGGCAAGTTGTGGTTTAGACTAGGATGAGTAAAGAATGCAGAATTTTGTCGCCGAGTGATTTATCTGATCGATGATTTAAAGTTGCGTGATGTTTTTATTCTCCTTGTTCTCTCTTCATTGTTGGCCCTCTTTGATGGAGTGAGAGGGAGTTCTTTGAAGTAGCTAATGTGTGTAGATTTGTTTTGATAGTCCAAGAGTTAGTGGTCTGATGGTTACCTTACTGGGTCAACTGGATTTATATGCTAGGCACTTCTGTTAGCTCACACNAAAAAGCAAAGGGGTAGTGTGATGGTAATCCCTGTTGCTTTTTGTTGTTAAAAGCTGGGAGAGAAAAAAGTACCTTGCTAAGATGGAAGATTTTTTTTTCATACATATGCACTCATGCACAAGTTGCACGTATTATTTCAGTAGGAGAGATTTTGTAAGAGCTAGGTTGGCAATGTGTGTGTGTGTGTCTCAGTGTATGCACATACACACACACACTTCCAAATAACAGCTCAATAGATAGCATTTCTAATGAGACACATTACTGATATATTTTTTTTCATTGCCTATCCTTTGCTTTGTCATTTCCTATCATGAAAGAAAAGAAAAACAAAGGAAAACGGTGTGTATTAAAAATGTGTATGTATGTGTGTGTCTGTGTGTGTGATATTCAATCCATGCCCACTTCTGTTCGATACGACTATCATATAACGCCGCACACGCACGATCTTGCAAGTTTCGTTTCTTCCCTTATAAGGATTAAATCTATTTATAAAACTCCCACCATTTCTAAATAAATCAGCCGAGAATTCATCAACCAATCATTTGATACCATAATCCATTTCGGATGGATGGCCGTCACACACCCACCCTCGAGATAATTCAGTCTATCCACTGTTCAACAAGCCTTGCTAATTCCACACCTCTGTATCTGTAGGCTTGGCCGAAAGGCCCTCAAAGAATGTCTGATGTTTAGCTTAGGGAGACTGGATGATGCTTGCTAACTCAGTATTCATCAGCATAAAACTAACTTGCAGTTAGCTGAGATTCAATCTCAAGTTTTGAAGTCTGGTCAAATGCTTTTATTGCTGAAATTCTTGGCAATGATCGGAGGTTAGCAAATTAATCTTAAAATTAGAAAAAGTTTCGAGTTGTCAAAGATCTTTGTGTCCAATGTGAGGATAGATTGTGCTATACAGATGACCTCATGCATGCAAGTGCTATGTTAATCACAGTGGAAACACTTGAGGCAATCATATTCATCTTGTGGCAAAATTTGTAATATGATATCAAGTTAAATCACGTTCATTATGCCTCATGTAGACCATAGTACATTCAACGAAGACCTCCCAGCTTGACCCCCTGCAAATACAGTGTACATATTCACTTATTGTAATGCCAATGTTTCTATTAATGCGCATTATTCAGAGGCTCCAGCGATCTTCCTACCAAAAAGCGGGCCATTGCTGAAATAACCCAAACAGTCAACAGTGTCTTTGGTAAAAGGATAAACAGTCAACTTTGGTTTAAGTATAATATGACCTAGACAAGAAACAAATCATCTCTAAGCCATCAACCCCTCCTTTGAAGTGCAAAGGTTGTCTTTCAGTATGAACCAAGTACTCTTTGCGTGCACTTGGTACTCTGGGAGTATTCAAGCAGACGCGACACAGAGCAAAATGGAAGACTGCACAATTCTTTTTAATATTTTTATTTGCTGAGACCTGCACACTGGTGTACTGCCAGGTAGGAATAGGGAACCAGCAAAACAAAAGTATTATAAACTTTGGCTGAGAAGGATTTTTAGTGTTTTTAATAACAAGTATTCCCTGTGCTGAGTTAGTAGTGATAATGAACTGTGGAGTCTCCCTCTCTCTCTTTTTTCCTCCATGCACCAAAAGTGAAAACCCACATTTGTTAAAGATTCAAGTTATTCTAATTGAAATTTCAGTCTCCAAATAATTAATGTGGGCTGTCAAAATCTTCCCAACAGTTGGTGACATTGTGGTTACGTTTTTAGAATGTTGGAGTGTTTTTTTTAACCTCAACTCAAAGAAATTATTGTAGTCTTGTTTTAAGAGTGGGAGGAGCCAAGTATTTGAGGAATTTTGAGAATTATATGTCTTTTGTGGTTTTTTGTATCTCTTCTTACATGTTTCGTTAATGAAGCAGTTATTGTTTTTTAATTGATTGGCATAACACTATGATATGTCACTTCCTGGGGGCTAGGCGGCAAGTTGTGGTTTAGACTAGGATGAGTAAAGAATGCAGAATTTTGTCGCCGAGTGATTTATCTGATCGATGATTTAAAGTTGCGTGATGTTTTTATTCTCCTTGTTCTCTCTTCATTGTTGGCCCTCTTTGATGGAGTGAGAGGGAGTTCTTTGAAGTAGCTAATGTGTGTAGATTTGTTTTGATAGTCCAAGAGTTAGTGGTCTGATGGTTACCTTACTGGGTCAACTGGATTTATATGCTAGGCACTTCTGTTAGCTCACACTTAGTCTAATAGTCTAGATCTTCAATGGACCACTTGTGATCCCTCTTTCTCCCATACATATATAGATACATACACAGCAAGAGTAATGTTAGCATTGCTTGCTTGTGTCTAGTTTCAGTTTGTGAAGTCCCCCACTCCACCTTTCAACCATACCACCCTCTGTTGTGATAATGATCCAACCCCTTTGTTAAAGGATAATGGGACTAGACATGGTTGTTCATAATTTTGCTAATGAATTGCTCCAAACATCAACACATGTTCCAATCATGTTCATTAGGGTAACACACATGTACACACCACTGCAACCACTACCCTTTACATGCACATGTTACTTGTTCAACTTATTTCTCGATCTTCAAAAGCTTTTTCCTCCGCCAATTTGTATGGGAATTTGCCGCTTTAAAAGATTGTTGATCAGTTCACAGTAACTCGATCCATCTGAGCCATCAGCCAGTCCACCTTGCTAGCTATTTTTCACCTTCTCATCTCTCTTACAACCTCCTCTGAGCTACGACTCTTTTTAAGTTTCTTAAGATTGTCTTGTTTTCGTGCCGGTTGCCTCTGTGATCTGCCCTTCTAACGTATCAAAGGCACATTCCTTCTTCGTGCACGCTGCTAGCGATCGTGTGGCACTTGTATTCCCCTGAGGGTCATTCATTAGTGGTATGCCCAAATCGTGACCACATCACACATTTTGTGGAATGTGAAATGAATTGATCTCTCAGCTTGACTAATCCGCTTCAAGTCACAAACTCTCATGGGTTGTTCTGATACTGAATCACGAGCACTTGTTGTTTGTGTGAGCCTATGCTGGAGATTTATTGGATTCCTCAGTTTAATTCGGAGCATGCACTGTTGATGATGATCTCCTAGCAACGAAAACTCGAGACTACTTTGTATGATTTCAAGTTTGAATTGAACTTTGGGCGAGAGTTGGTACAAGTGCTGTATGCATTTTTTATGAGTATTCCAATTGCACGTAATTTGTGGTTGAATGGGTAGCAATTACAAAACGTTTACACTTTTGTGACCTTGCACACGTGCTAAGCCATACCGTTTCGCATTTGTTGCATATTTCCGACGACCACTCTTCTCTTGAGGTTCACACTACTTCAAAAAGCAAGTTTAAACTTGCCACAAATTGTACAACTTTGTATAACTTTGTATGATACTATACTCTATAATTGTGAGTGTAATGAGTGTTTCTTGTTTCAGAATTCCGCAGCGATCGGTTTTTGCTAGCGCTCTGTTTCATCCTCCCTCTTTTGTGGAGGACGATTTGTAGGCAAAGTATTGTAGGAATGTGTGTGCTTGCGTGTGCATGCCTATATTCGTACATGTGTTAGTGTGCCTGCTTTAACCGATCATTGTCGATGTGTGTGTGTGTGGTAAAAAGTTATCAAAAAATGTCACATTGTGTGGAGCAGGAGTGTGTGAATGTGTTGCTAGCATATCTGCTCTCCCCCTACACAAATGACTTGGCACTTTAGCAGACTATTTGAAGTAGAGTGGGAATCACCATGTTGTGAATTACCAATGTGAGTGCTTTCAGTTAAACCTTTTGTCAAGATACACAGATTTGTGGTTCACTGTTTTACCCCAACACATGTGCACAGCCTCCATATGTGTACACACACAGATAAACACCTTCACACACTTAACTTCAAAGCTCCATTATCTACTCTCTATGTCAATTTTCCCTAAAGAGCTTTTATTCACTTTCTCCTGGACCCAGACAGACAGACATCCCAGGTTAGAGTCTAGATCTCCTGCATGGTCTGGATGTTATTTTAGCACCACTGCTAAGCTGACCACAAAGAATGTAATATCCAGAGCTCACAGTGCAGTGTATGCATCACCCAGTGGGGTATGTGGTTTATTAACAAGGCCTATTGTTCTATAAATAGCCTCATGAATGAGACACCAGCCAGTCAGTCTAGCACCCAATCTGTACTCCTATATCTCAAATCACCCAACGCTCTGTTGAACGACAATGCTTTGAAGTTTTTCTGGTGTGAGAACGAAAGTGGGAGTTGATAATTTTCAACTCGAACACAACCTTCTCAAATTTTATCACATTCTCTTTCCCTTTGATGCCCCCGTTTTCTCCCTCTCCCCCCGGGGGGCAAGGGGGTCTAGAGAGAAGTTTTCGGCGTGCGCATTCATGTTAGAAACGTAGGAGAAAGTGATTAATTTGTTTTGTGATGACTATTAATTTCTAAGTGGCGTATTAGCACCATAAATGGATCTGTCTTTAATGAAGCAAGATTAAAGTATTTCGCCGACGGTTGTGGAGGTGTTTCTGATAGAATTTGTGCTATTGGAACTTGTAAAAGCACCTACATGTACTGAGATGAGTCTGCACACTTAGATACATGAAGTTATTAATACCACTCGAATCATATGGCTATTACTATGCTGGGCTGTTAATGGCCGGACATCAAAAGTATTTTCAGAATTTTTTTCCGATTGCAACATCAGCATAGTGGGAGTGAATGAGTGGGTGGGCTGGTATTATCCCTATACAGTTCACTGCATGTGACTTATAATACGTACTGATGGATTGAACTTGTAGCTATAGTATGTAAACTGCGACTCTTATTGAACACCATCTACTGTTTATCATTATGCTTGAAAAAGACTTCCCATGGTGTTTTACCTCTTTGTCTTCTGCTGACAGTGTGTGTGTTGGTGTGTGCATTTGTTTGAATAATATTCAAAACAACACACTTAGTAAGCTTACTCTCATTGATATAGTGTCAACATGGTTCAATTGGGCTTGTCACCAGTAGCTGGTGGTTAGGTGTGTAATGTTCCCTGAGGGGGTCTAATACATGTACTACCATAGCAACCCACCACCCCTCTCTTAGTAACACATGGATTCAGTCTTAATGGTCCCAACATCCTATCACCTCTCCATTAGCATACAGCCTCAGTGGGTGGCCATTCAACCACCAGTCTGTTGCACCCACTGAGTAGACTGGTGGATATTAAAACACTTCTTCTTTCTCTACAAATAAAGAGTTTATAGACAGTGCTACCCAGAAAAAGGGTTATCATCGAGACATGTTTTGAAGACTACTTTTATGGTATAGCTAAGCTGCTTATAATGGTTCTTTCCAGTAGAAAGTCTGTCACTGAGAAGACAAACTTTTGTTTTTTTTGGTGGATCATTAGACATGGAGATTAGTTTAGTAGCCATTAAGTTTGTACTACTGGCTCGTATAGCTACAGACAGTGATACTTGCGGTGGTGTTCTCCTTGTTTATTTTTGTGTGTTAAGTGTTTGTATTTTGTCAATAAGTGAATTGTATCTTGTAAACAATCAACTTAAACCGTCTCTCTTGAGCGCCAGTGACGATTTCAACTCCTCAATGTCTCTCATTTGAAAGTACACACAGTGTATATTTATTCTTTCATCTTCTTGTAAATAAATGATTGTATGTTGTCTAGACCGACTGAGCGCCTCATTTCCTTGGGCATTGATTATTGTAATGGTGGACACAGCAAGCAAGGATCACACAGCATAGCTGGATGTGTCTTATTGCATTAGAGATACAGATGTGGCACATTGCAAGCATTGTATTGGTCTGGCCTGAAGGGATGGATAGATGTAGCTGACTTTCAATATAAGTATCCTGTGTACATGTGTGATGGCGCTGTGTTGTTGATGACCTTATAAAGTCAATGATAACTGTGTGAAAGGATTTAGAAGGCAGGGTTTGGCCAGACCGATGTCTGCATCAATTCATTTCATAGGCTCTAAACTCTAATCCATTTTTTCAGTAAATGGCCTAATGGCCTCTTCTATCAAAACACATTAATTTTGTGCAGCTAGTAATCCAAGAGGAGTCTAATTTACCTGCCCTCTGTGCTACTGTTTGTCTTCTAGTTTCAACTCCTCCTCTTCAGCTATTGATGCTCCACACTTTCACACGTGCTAGCCTGGTACACACACACACACACACACACACATGTGCTTGCCTGTGTGTGTGCTGTGTGTGCGATGACACATGCCAATAATAGATCCTCTTACAGTTTCACAAAAACTGACTTTTCTTCCTGCCAGACATCTAGGCTGGGAGTACGTACGTACCTTGCATTGATTCGAACTCACATCACGATCAAATGCATAACTTGTTTATTGCCATTGGATACACCATTAGAAATTATAATGCCACAGCCAATCAAGTTATTAGCTAAAAGTCAATTGCATGCATGCATGTACCTTAGCTACCAGACTGAGCTAGCTCTTAAGACGTTTACAATTTGTAGCTTACAAAAAGGCAATCTGATGTGAACCTTCTCAAGACATGGATCACGTATCATAGCACATGTAGATGTACACATGTAGCAATAGGATATGAATTTCAAATCTTGCACAAAATCAGTCTATGCCAACATTGCATTTAATATATTCCTATCAACTCTGAAGTGGGTGGTTTTCTTGGACCCTGTAGTGTATCAGGTTCCCACCATATGTGGTGATCACTTGTTTACATCACCATGGACGTATGGTTGCCTTGAATGACCCTTGACTGACGGCTTCAATGATACATATCATTTTGCTATTGATTGTCATGTGCATGGTTTGCACTCGTGTGTGTGTGTGTGTGTGTGTGTGTGCGTGTGTGTGTGCGTGTGCGTGTGTATAGGTGAGATCTTGTGTGGTGCTGGTTGATGTTTACCTCTACATTCAGCATCAATTTAAAATTGAAAATCTTTCCCTTTCATGGCGATAAAATATTAATAGAAGCAACCAAGGTGTTTTAAATTGATATCTTAATGTGAAATAAATCGCCAACCATGTATACATTTCATTGCTCCTTGTGTGACCCAATGCAATGGCGTCACACTTATCAAGATCGTGTGTCATCGTGTGTGGTCTGAGCCCCTCCGACACCTTGCCTCCCCCTCTCCTCCCAATTAGCACTCCAGGAGCTTCGGTAAGGAGGATTTCGTTGCGTGATAGGCTCAATCTACACTAGCTGTGATATTTAAGACACTAGGGGATTATTTCTTAACTTTATCAATATTAATAGTCCTACTTACTTCCTTATGATGTTTCTTAATATCCTGTTTATTTGAAGAAACTTTAAACCACATGGTGATATTTTATCTGCTTAAGGGACCGTTCTTTCAAGTTTGTTTTATTTATGCCTTTATATTGAAAAGAGTAATCACACTTTGTGGTGATTGAATTGAAAACCAAAGTGCCACAACATGGTGGTAGTGGTAGGGTTGTGGTAGTGGGATTGAGCGTTGTTATTCCCAAGCTAGTAGCCCCATGCAGTTTCACACCCTTGCACAGCAACAAGTGGGTGACACCGTCTTGATGGGTATGTCTGTGGTGCTAACAGCCAACCCCCCTTAGGCCTTTGTCTCTCTGTGTATTGAAGGAGCTCGGGAGCCTAAACATCGTCAAGATAAGCTAACTTGCTTTGACTGGTCCTCTATTGGAAACGGAAAGAGGTGGTTATGCTTCACCGATCCTGGCGGCTCTACGTGACAATATTAGTTCCACTTGGTTAGCCCTGTGGGGGTAAACACTTGCCTATTCTTATTGTATGCAGCCTACGGCTTTTGGATGAATAGATGTGTGGTGCATTTAGATCTATTTTTAAGCTGAAATGTTTATGTACACAAGTAGCAAAGGTATCCTCTTAGGATGAATAATTTGTAAGGAGTCAGTGTTGTTTATTGAGTTAGAGAACATCTAATAAAAGAATTATAATAATTGTGTTTACTGGAATGTGCTCAATTGGGAGTGTGCTGGAGGTGACAAAGCAGACAACATTTATCGCTGTGTGACCACACCTCTTGATTATCTATTTACTGCATTTTTTGAATACCGCCTACTAATATAATATTACATTGTGAATAAATAAATCATATTCAGGGATTTCATATTCATCATTGGTGGTTTGTTATCTGACCAAAGATCAACCCCAAGGGGATGGAAGTAGCATAAGCTAATTATAGCTAGTTTCATGACCTTTTTTATCTGTCGTAACTTCTACAATTTCTACTCGTGTATGCCACAAAAGTTACAAAAGTTTTTTTCTTCTGATTCTGTGGAAATCATTCCCTCTGCTTCAGCTCCTAATTACCAACCCACTAGCTTTTGAAGGAAACTGTACACATTGCTCTTCAAATTCCAGTCACAAGTGCACTCTATCAGAACCCATGGAGAGTAGCTACCACTAATTCTTTCACTGCACCACAACATTTCAAACTAAAAGCCATATTATACACTTCAGCTCACTAGCAACTCACAAACCATATCACTTTTCAAATACCTGTTCCTTTTCTCCAACTTCCCAACAACATTACCACCACAACTACCAGACCACAATGACTCTCTCATCCAGTGCTTGAGTAGCTAACTAAATACACCACTCTCTCTCTCTTTCTCTCTGTGCGTACATACCTACACCTGTCTTTGCACGTTGATTGCTTTGTTGATCTGACACCCGATACATGCCTGGGGCCAGCTCCCATCGCCACTGGTTCAAAGCTTCACGGAAAACTATTCAGAAAATGAAACGTTATACAATACCGATTGTGAGCCTGCGTACACACGTACATAGTTGCATACCACCTGCGTGTGTGTGCGTCAGTGTGTGTGCGTGTGTTATTGAATGCCTTCATGGACTAAAGGACACACACAGACTAACTGGAGTGTGTGTTTGAATTCTATCCACATGTAGTAGCTAGGTAACATGTATGTATGTTGTCCTTGTGTTTTGAATGTAGCTGCTACATGCAGTCGTACAAACAGCTTGGTGCTTAGCTGGAAGTTTGTGCTATAAATGTAGTAATAACATGATTGTACAAG
This sequence comes from Tethya wilhelma, assembly GCA_964030475.1. Taxonomy (NCBI): domain Eukaryota; kingdom Metazoa; phylum Porifera; class Demospongiae; order Tethyida; family Tethyidae; genus Tethya; species Tethya wilhelma. The sequence continues at coordinate 877,784 of CAXIPT010000005.1, read as the reverse complement.
TTATGTAAATTAGTTGAAATGGCATGCACTCTGCAAACAAGTCTTTTGGACAAGCTGCTTACTCAAATCACTTACTTAACCCAAAGTCTTTAAGACTTTTAAACTCTGGCAGTATAATGGTTTGGATTAATCTGTCAAAAATCGATTTTTGCTGCAGCAGATCCGGAATTTTATTTTGAACTGTTGGTGAAACCGATACTCCTCTTGTTGCTAAGGATTAAGTGTCAATCTTGTTGTGTGTTGTTAGTACCTCTTTGTTGAGATCAGGAGGTGCTATAGGATGGCCGTGGTGAGGCTTATTTGGGCAAGGTGGAGTAGACCAACAATTGCAAACAAACGATAGACCATAAAATTATTTGTTGCAAGAATTATTATCTGTCACGTTTGCAAAAATTTGATTGTTTCTTTCTCAACTTTTATTGGTCTTTTTCAAGTTTGGTGGATAATGGTTGCAGAGATAATGGTGTTGTTTCATTAATGGCTTTCCTTTTTAATACACTTGTAAAAAAAATGTGGTGTGTGTGTGTGTGCGTGTGCGTGTGTGTGTTTGACTATTAATATCTTGTTGTGTCTAACGTTCCCTGATGTTAAGACGCTGTACTCAATTTGTAGACTGGTGGTAGAATCATTACAGGTTTATTTGAACAGCTCGTGGGCTCAGCAAAACATTTATTAATGGCAGGAAGGAAATGTTTGGGCGATCGAGGAACTGGACCAGAGTGTATTTGGGAGAGCTATATACATGCTGTTTTTGGATTTTCTTTTTTTTTTTTGTTTCATCTCCCAATCGATTTTCAACGATTTAGCCCATTTGAAAACTTACAAGAAGGTTACTAATAGGCCCTTAAGATGCTCTGTATTCACTGTGTTTCAAGTAGCATTCGAAACAGGATACGTATCCTGTGACTTATGAATATTGTGATTATTTCATAATTTTAAAATTCTTTTGTGTCTGTTTCTCATGTACAACTGCTTTGTTTTAAGTTAAGTGACCTTAATCTATATGGATGTGTCTCTCTTCTCTGTGTGGGGTCATTTTATCAGCTGTAATACAATTGATAGGAAATGGTCAATGTATGAATTGAAGATATGCATGCATGAATCATGTTTTTTAAAAGGTGATTTAAAAATTATGGGATTGTTCTCACACACACACACATAATTGACACATGTGCAGTTATTAATATTCAAGTGAACAGACAGGATGATGAGACTCACTTTGAAGGACAAGTGTTTCGTCGACTCTGTTCTGTCTATATGAACCCGTAAGTCACTCATCACACACACACACACACACATTAACCATCATTATTTCACGAAAACACCCACCAGCCGATCTCACGAATAATTCACCCATAACTTGCCAAAAATGAAACCTAACTTATTATCGACACTTTTGTGGATTATTTTATGAAGCCCACTTTTGTCTAAAGAGATAAGTGCTCATAGAGTACCTCCCTGAGTGGGTGAGAGAGATGATAAGTGGGTGCTATAGCTAACTGCATGAAGTATGGCTGCTCTATTGTCATTTGCATTGGAGGTGGCACTATTGAGTGAAAGACCATTGCAGTTAGTATTATCGTGTGTTTGCGGTGTGAAGGAGTTGATATAGTTATTTAGTGTGGATACACAACTGGCAGTAGTGGATGCTATAACCTGTTTAGTGTAATTAGAGCTAATGTGTTTTATATTGGATGTGTAGTGAGGTATGCGTGGTGCAGTGGGGCTCATAATGGTGAGTGTACGTTAGGGAGCTTAATGTGATAGTGTACGTGACGGCTTCACCCCCTTCTGGTTCACACAGTCACACAGTCACACACACACACACACACACATACGTACGTACACACACACACACAGACCCAGCACAGACCCCAACAATCAAGTAATGGCCGACTTTGAATGGCTCAGAGATGGTGTAGTGCTCTCCAGTGGTCGAGGGGTCAACCTCCAGCTCCACCTCAGTAGTCTGGAGATGAGCGATGCTGGCCACTACACGTGTAGAGCGACACTGGATGATAACACTGTGCATGGACCTATCAGTGGAGGGAGGGTCACCGTACTAGGTATGGCACTGGATTATATGAAATCAAGTTCACACACTCACATGCTCACATGTGCACCCTCATACCCTTATACCCTCACATCCTTACACCCTCATTCTGTTATACCCATATACCCTCATACCCTCATACCCTCATATTCTCACACCCTCACACTCTCACACCCTCACACACTCAGATCGGTCTCCAATCCACGTCCCAACCACCCAGTACATCATCTATGGTTCTGACTCCTCTCTCAACTGCTCCTATTCTGGTGAATACGATGCCTTTCCCACTTGGAAGAAGAACAATACACTGCATACTGGTCGTTTCTCTGCTGCCTCCATTGCTGATGAGGGACTGTACACGTGTGATCTCTTCGTGCCTGATAACTCTGCTAGCATTGCCATCAATGTGACTGTGATTGTTTGCTAACTGCATGAAGTATGGCTGCTCTATTGTCATTTGCATTGGAGGTGGCACTATTGAGTGAAAGACCATTGCAGTTAGTATTATCGTGTGTTTGCGGTGTGAAGGAGTTGATATAGTTATTTAGTGTGGATACACAACTGGCAGTAGTGGATGCTATAACCTGTTTAGTGTAATTAGAGCTAATGTGTTTTATATTGGATGTGTAGTGAGGTATGCGTGGTGCAGTGGGGCTCATAATGGTGAGTGTACGTTAGGGAGCTTAATGTGATAGTGTACGTGACGGCTTCACCCCCTTCTGGTTCACACAGTCACACAGTCACACACACACACACACACACATACGTACGTACACACACACACACAGACCCAGCACAGACCCCAACAATCAAGTAATGGCCGACTTTGAATGGCTCAGAGATGGTGTAGTGCTCTCCAGTGGTCGAGGGGTCAACCTCCAGCTCCACCTCAGTAGTCTGGAGATGAGCGATGCTGGCCACTACACGTGTAGAGCGACACTGGATGATAACACTGTGCATGGACCTATCAGTGGAGGGAGGGTCACCGTACTAGGTATGGCACTGGATTATATGAAATCAAGTTCACACACTCACATGCTCACATGTGCACCCTCATACCCTTATACCCTCACATCCTTACACCCTCATTCTGTTATACCCATATACCCTCATACCCTCATACCCTCATATTCTCACACCCTCACACTCTCACACCCTCACACACTCAGATCGGTCTCCAATCCACGTCCCAACCACCCAGTACATCATCTATGGTTCTGACTCCTCTCTCAACTGCTCCTATTCTGGTGAATACGATGCCTTTCCCACTTGGAAGAAGAACAATACACTGCATACTGGTCGTTTCTCTGCTGCCTCCATTGCTGATGAGGGACTGTACACGTGTGATCTCTTCGTGCCTGATAACTCTGCTAGCATTGCCATCAATGTGACTGTGATTGTTGTTGGTGAGTTGTGTGTGTGTGTGTGTGTGTGTGTGTGTGTGTGTGTGTATGTGTGTGTAATTTTGTTCTAATTTGTTTCTTCAATTTGTCTCCAATCCTAAAGATTAACCGCAAATTTCATAAAAAAATTAATAAGAACTCTCTGCCTAATGATGGCAATACCTGTGTGTTAGCTGGAGTGAAATAGCTTCTATTGTGAGGTCAATTCTATTCTCTTAATTTAGAGTAGAAGCAGGAGAAACAAAGTTTGATAAGCCAACTGCTCTACAAATTATCGATTCTTTCTTCGCAAGATTCAAACTTTGGGTGTGTGTCGGTTACAAAGTAAATTATCGATCGCACAATGGCTAATTAACCAAGATAGTAAGGGTTTTACTCTCTATTTGTTGTTCACACGTTAGAAAACGTCATATATAATTATACATACACACATACCAACTGCGTGAGAATAAACCGTGGGTGATTTGTAGGTCAGGCTATAAAAGAAGAGTGGCTCAAAACAAATCTGAATTGGCAAAATTGGCTATTGTCAAAACCACCGCAAGACTGTATACACCTAGTTGTAGTTCGCATACCAGACTACACTACCATCACACACATGCACGTATATGCTTGCAATTTTACAAGCACTCGCTATAGAACAATCAATCTGAAAACAACAACAGTACACGAAAATTGAAAACACGAAAAATAAATTTCCTTTTTTTGTAAGAGAACACGAAATGAACACATGTTTCATTAGTGTTGACTGTTAGTGGACGTGATCGTCTAACGAGGTGTTATCTCCTTAATCCAATTAGCCTCATCACCGTGGTAACCTGATCCTAATACCACCCCATTGGGTGCTGAAACCTTACCCTGCCAGAAAATTAAATTCCTAGACTCTTCGCTTCTGAAGCTTCCTTCGCTGTCTCTCCTTCTACATCTCACTCTGATTCTTAGCATGCTTCGATGGATTTTTTAGGAGTCTGGTATAAAGCCTTTCGTCTCATGCTAGCTTGAAATACAGATATGCTGATAGGAATGTAATTGGTTGCCATGGTGACCAGACTGGAGGTATAGCGTGTAAAAGCATTTGTCAAAGTGTTTGCATAGTTTGGTGTTTGTTTGGAAGTAAACAAGAGCTGTGTTAATGTCGTTAAGTCAAATGAGGAATTTATCGGTTCTTAATGAGATAACGAGCTAGGTAGCTTACCTCCCCAGCTGCGCAAGGAGCGAGGTTGCACGCACTAACGAGAGACGCATTCCTTGGTTTAGTGAGTTTAGTTAGTGAACTTTGTGTTTGGTGATTGGAACGAAATGAGATTCCGAAGCAATTCTCAGTCAGATATATCACCTTTGGCATTCCATTTTGATTGGAATAAAACATTTATCGACTGTAATTTGATTGTAATTGACAAGATAAGGGGAATTGTTTGACAACAGTATTAACGTTGATAACCTGATTCAATTAATTGGGTCGTGTTAAGAGGATTAGATTACAACAAATGCAAAATTTAGAACAAAAATTGTCTATTTTGAACATTACTTTTGCTCAACATGAAAGCAGCTATGCATAGAACTAGAATTCAATCTGTACGTATTAGCCACTCTTTTCTGATCCAAATATTAGTTTAGCACAATACAAAAGAAGCTCTGCATATTATGCATATATAGAATTGTATCCCTATTAGTCTCTGAATATCTCGCTTCACATGCTATTTACCTTACATCACACACTGTGTGTTTTCGTGCGGTTCACAAAACTATCTAGTGTTTTTACTCCTCACAGCCGTTGTGTGGTGGCACCTTGAATCACTTTGGCATGGCAGAGAGTTCCTCACACAACCACACTCAGCTAAATATGCACACAACACCCTCCACTTGTTTGTGAGTGTGTGTGATTTGTCTCTCCCTTTCATTATTATCACTTTCAGTGCCGATAAGCATCAGCTCGAGACCTATGGCCTTTCACGAGATACGTGGAAACAGAGCGGAAATGTTTGAGGTTCAGTTTGAGGGACGGAGGGAACTGAACCTGACCGTGACTTGGTACCGGAATGGGACAAGGCTCTCTCAGGAATTGGAACGGAGAATCGTGACAACTGAGTATGGAATGATCAACGGAACAACAGGACTCAGTTTCGATCCAATCATCCGGGCTGATCAGGGTGTCTACAGGGTGGTGGTGAGGAGTGACATCGACACCATACCGGAGAGCTTGGTTGTGGATGAATTTAGCTTCCAGATTGACATCATAGGTAAGAAATTAGATCAGATTAGTACTTTTCGTTTTGACGACCCTTTACCACTTCACTTGAAACCAGTCTTGATCTAATTTTAGCATAAGAGTTTATCCGTATATAGTGTTAGTTGGTAAGTGTATATAATAGCTTTGACCATGTCTTGACTGACTGTTAGAGATAGAAAATATCTATCTCCTTGTCTCTACAGTGCCTCCCACTCCACCAACCAACCTCAGAGTGACTGGGAGCACATCTCTCACCGCTGACCTCTCATGGACTCTGACCAATCAGACGGCTGATCAGGGGGGCGATGTCCTCGTCCTCAATGTGACCTTTGCCAACAACACTCAGGCTGTGGACCTCATCACTCTACCTGGAGGCCAGACGAGCTTCAGACTGGAGGATTTGATTCCTGGAACCGAATACATTGTGTTTCTGAGTGCCGTGAATGAGGATGCAACAGTCAGTAGCCCACCGCTGAGGGTTACTACTCTGATCGGAGGTGTGTGTGTGCACGTGTGGTATCTCTACCTTTATCTATTCTTTAATGATTGGCAATTGTTATTGTATTATGAGTTTACCCCTGTAATCAATCCCACATTTATCTAAACACTCCCCATCCCACACACATACACACACTCTCTCGATCCTCAGTTCCCAAAGTGAATGATGTCTTCATTGAAAGAGTCAATGAGACATTCTTCGGAGCCACTGTCAGTCTGGCCTACACTGGAGGTGGGCCCATCACTCACTTTGAGATTTCCTACAAGACGGTCGGCTCCATCTCTTGGATCCCTCTCCCCACCACGACCGAGGCTAGCTCCAGCTCCAGGACCAGTCTGGTGTGGAGTGGGCTGTTTGAGGTGCCCGATGAAGATGTGGCTCTGGGAGTGGTGGACTTCCAGCTGAGGGTTGTGAATGACTATGGACTGAAGTCTCAGATCAAATTGTCAAGAGGTACCTAACCAGTTATTAATTGTTCTTTTTTCTTTGCATGCTGTTTACCTTGAGCATGTACTTATTGTGTTGTGTGCATTTTTCTTTGCTATTTTTTAGCTCCCAAGTTTGTGGAATCAACAACTGTGATTACTACAGACCCTATTACAATTGATGGTGAGTGTCTCATCCCCATTCCTCATACTACTATCTTTTAACCCTTTTACTACTATAATTCCAGATGAACGCCCCCTTCCTCTGTGGATCATTATAGTGGCTGTTGCAGTGGGTTCAGTAATAGTGACAGTGGTCACCATGATTTGTATCATAGTCACGATCTACTTGTGCCGGAGGAGACAGCGTAAAAAGCACCAGTACAAAGTGAACATCCCGACTTCGAGTAGGTTATATATGTTGTCGATGTGTTTAGTAGAAGTGGATGTGATTGTGTGTGTGTATGTGGAATCGGTGGATGTGAAGTTGATTGCTATGATATATTTCTCTCTCTTCATGCACAGACCTCAACAACAGTATGGAGAAAGAACTGGATACTGACAACAGCATGTGAGGCTATACCTTAAAATAACGCTACACTAGCTAAATGTACATGTAAAGGACTAGCATTACCCGTAAACCACACAACTACAAATACCCAACAACTTACCATCCCTGTCTTTCTCTTCTTTGATCTCGGAATCCTTCAGGGTCACACGTCACACGAACCAGGACAGGAACATGATGATGGCCAGTCGGGCCACCTCCACCTCCTCCTCCAGTCTCAGCAAGAAGTCCCTCACCCCCATACCGACGTCTGCCGAAGACAATAAATATTTCAAAGTTCATCTTCGAAGTCCGAGCGACGCAAGCAGCATCACAGCCAAACACACACCCTCCACGACTGCCAGCAGCAGCCCTGCTAACATGAAGGCACAGTACAAGATACAGATGCAGAACGAGAGCTTGCAAGATCCTCATGATACGCTCATCATGAGGCAGGTTGAAGCTGCGGAATCCCAGTGCTCTGAGACGGAGAGTGAATCTCAAACCAACCGAATTCAAAATCAGCGCAATCTCGAAATGAATCGTCGTGGGTACGATAGTACTAGTGGCCCGGGGGCTAGTTTACCAAGCAGCGTACAGAGCAGCCATCAAAGCATACCGAGTGGGGTCTCTATTCCCAGTATAAGCCACAGTCACCAAAGCCTACCCAGCAGCAGCTCAACTATCAACGGCGGATACCACCCCCTACACTCTTCTAGCCAACGTATTGTGATGAGACCGCACGGAGCACCGTTGGACGGGCACAACGATGTGGGGATTACGAGAATAACCATGCCCGGATCACACCACACCACCGGAGGAGCTGGTGGTGGTACATTTATCGAAGTATAGGACCTTTTCAACGATCATTAGAGATTTTAGTAGGGAAAATTGGTAAGCTATTGTAAATACAGTCATATTGGGTTGGAATTGGACTCATATTGTTAGCAATGCCATCCCTAAATGTGCTTTTCTTGTGTTTTCTCTTTGGGTGTTTAGGAATGATAGTTTTGAGACGTTACACATTTGAAGCAAATTTGATTTTATTTTGTGTACTTGTTTTATCACTCTGTAGGGGAAATTGACTTGTGATATGGTGAGCTCGTGGCCCTATCAGATTTTCCTATCATTATTATTTATACAGAATGACTCACTCCATCCGTACTTCATAATACATGTGTCTCATATCAATATTGTATGTGTGTGTGAGTGTATGTGGTTTAATTTTGAATCAGTAAAAGTTTTTACAGTGTTCACAATGTACTACCATAATATTATAATATTAAGTATTGTTATTCACTGTTGTTTTACACGTTCAGTAATTAATTTTTTATTCATATCTAATGGCAATTTATATCACTTGTACAATTATTATTGTACGAACCGTAACATGCAGTAAATGATTATAAAGTTTGTAGCTTGAAATAATATTTTTAAATTTTGTTGTTTTATTCAAAAACGTTATGTTGTGAACATGCATGCATATGAATGTGAGGGGTGGCTGCATGCATGGTTCAAGAATTAATGGAGTAACATTATCATAATATTATAAGCTTATAATATATAATTATTGCATGCATGTGATCAACAGTCATGCAACTCAGCAGTTATAGCTATAATTATATAGAAATAATTGGGGCGAGCCTGAGCGAGCCCCAGTGGAACGGTGAAACATTGAGGAAGTGTAATGCCTGCACGACGTTGACCAAACCGGAAATAGCTAAGCTGCTCGAATAACACGAAAGCCAAAAAGTTCCGGGCCTCAGACTTACGGTATTTCTATTTACACGGGCGCACGCAAAATCGAAAAACAAAGAGCAAGCTAGAGGCTGGACGCGCGCACTTCAAGTACGCATCGAAAAGTCCTTCAAGTTGCTGCTTTTAGTCTGACAGCACTGCCACTTACAGTCAGCTCAGCCTAGCTATAGCTAGTTGCTCATTTCTTCACAGATACAGCCTTGTTCCCAGCTGAATGGACAGCTAGACTGTACACACTGACAGCAAGATTCAGTGGTACCATGGAGAGCTCCATTGTGGTACCAACCTCGAGTACTCAAAATCATTTCAATAAGTTTGCCCATAGATAATAGGTTTGCTATAACAGGAGTAGATAATCATGCGTTTATCTACTAATAGTATGGTCTTGTAAATGAAGATCCTTCGCTCAGGCTCGCCCAACGATGTTTCCATATGGCCATCTAACTAGTATTATGTCATTATATAAAGTTAATGGGCCATGGCATGCACGCAATGCATGTTGGGAGTTGTTTACAAGCATGAGTCATATATTATGCCAAACTCAAGGTTTACTTGGTCATGTTAGTGGATTGGAGCCATGTCTACAAAGGTATTATTGGGGCGAGCCTGAGCGAGCCCCATGGCCCAGTGGAACGGTGAAACATTGAGGAAGTGTAATGCATGCACAACGTTGACCAAACCGGAAATAGCTAGGCTGCTCGAATAACACGAAAGCCGAAAAATTTAAAGATCTGGGCCTAAGACTTACGGTATTTCTATTTACACGCGCGCACGCAAAATCCAAAAACAGCAAGAGCAAGAGCTCGCACGCACTTACAGATCGTTCAAGTGGCTGCATACTGATAGTATGCTTTTAGACTAAGTAACAGCACTGCCACTTACAGTTAGCTCAGCCTAGCTAGCTGCTCATTTCTTTACAGACACAGTCTCGTTCCCAGCTGACCTACAGTCACTGTGACAGCCAGATTGGCAGACCAGCCTGCTTGTAACCTTGTCCTTGAGCACTCAGAATCATTTCAATAAGTTTGCCCATAGATAATAGGTTTGCTATAACAGGAGTAGATAATCATGCGTTTATCTACTAATAACATGGTCTTGTAAATGAAGATCCTTCGCTTAGCGGCAGAATTAGAGCCAATGTGGGAGGCGGCTCAAACAGAGATGGCTGCCTTCACTTAGTTTTTTGAGCGGGTTAGTTACAACAACATAACGTATGACAGTTGCCAGTGTATGCTTGAAGCTTACTTCTATGGAAATTTATTTTTTCTGTCGAATTCTGCTATGAAAGACTATGGTAAAAGAGCCGTAGATTCTCACAAGCTCCACCCAGCAGGCTTTGGAGACCCTTTACCATCAGTCTTGGGAACGTAACACATTGCTAAACGATAAGTTTATAGTGTGTTTAGGTATAAGTAGCAACAGTATATTTATTTTGATCACAGTGATGGCGGTCAGTATCAGTATCGGATGGTTCAATTTCAACTCCAAAGTTGATGTATTGATGGCAGGGTCACCAAGGGGTGTGACTGTGTCGGTTGTCAAACAGGTTAAAACCAATGTACCCTTGTTGCAGCCCAGATCCTAGTTGCAGCTCGTGTACAGGGAACTACTGACACCACCTAGAGATAGCATGAACTCACACAAGTGGAGAAAATTGTTATCAAACGCTGTAGATCTATGTGTTCACGAGCAAGGACTGCAAGGATATTTAGAATTCAGCTCCTGGGTGTAGTCTTTCACAACAGAATTCGACAGAAAGATAAATTTCCATAGAAGTAACCTTCAACCATACACTGGGCCGTGGCAACTGTCATACGTTATGTTGTTGTAACTAACCCGCTCAAAAAACTAAGTGAAGGCAGCCATCTCTGATTGAGCCACCTCCCACATTAGCCTCGTCTCCAGGCCCGAACAGAGGAGGTGCGTCAACCGTACCTCATTGCTGAGCTGGCATTATGCATAATTGCCAATTAACCGCATTCCTCGCACGTGACGTTTTACACTTGCTCTCGCAGCCCAGTGCTCGCAGCCAACCCAAGTTAGAGCAGAAATGGTTGCTAGCAGCATACCATGGCACTTGACCGATTAATTTAGCAATGATATACCAACGCTAACTACTGAACTTCACTGCAATTCCCCAAAATCTTTGCACTGTTAAACTGAATTGATATCACGTGCGGAAAAATGCCAGCTCAGCAATGAGGTACGGTTGTCGCACCTCCTCTGAGGCCCGAAAGAAAGGGCCTGGTACACACTGTTTGCGCATGCGCTCAATCTTCGGAATTCCAAGGAAAATGTATACTATCCGCGGTACGTCCGTATACTTTGACGTCACTTTCCAATTAGTGTACCTTGAACCCCCATTCTAAAAGTATGAAGAAAAGTGATCCACAGAATAGTAGTATTTTCAGCCAAAGTTTTGGGCTGAGAGTAGGTCGCTGGATGTCTTTTTTACTTATCTATCACTTTGAATTAGATTTTATCCTATTTTCACAAGACAGACACTTAGACCACTGACAATTTCTCAACTTTGCCAATGCAGATGTCGGTTGTAAGCTTTTTGATCTAATGAGGTACTACTCTATTAGTTGCTCTACAACTAATAAATCTGAATATGCTCACAGACGCTTTCTAAGGGACCCTAAAACTGGTTGAGCGTTCGATATACATACGTCATGTATGAACACACCCACAAATCTTCTCAAAACCACGTGGTTTCACGGCTATAATTACGCGCATGCGCAAACAGTGTGTACCAGGCCCTTTTTCGGGCCTGGGGACGAGGCTACCTCCCACATTGGCTCAAATTCTGCCGCCAAGTGGAGGCGCGCGCGGCTATGGGTAAGGTCTATTGACTGGCCAGTTCCGGATCCTGAATCGAATTTCTCCAAAAGTGCTGCTGCACGTGACTAATTGCAGGTCATATCGGTATATCATGCATCGTGATTGTTCGGGATGCAATGGGTTGTCTACTTGATGATCGATGGCTGACCGGTGAATTGACGGATATTGGCCACGGAGCTGTTTGCTGGCTTGCACCAGACAAAATTTGCAGTGCTGCATCATCACTCAGATTTCGTCATTATCGCTTGCATCATATGGCCGGCCGTGGGAGATCCCTAATCTGGCTGGCCAGCCAGACTAGGGAGATACCTTGGGACTTTCCCGGCCATACCCACCATCTTATTAAGCCACTGAACTTCTGCATCTAGCTATATAGCTTAAGCCTAATAAAATGATTGGCTAACCTTATGAAGGTATCAATGAAAGGTAAGTAGTTTTGCATGCCTAAAGACTATCTAAATTATATAGTCATACTTGCTGACAGTGCTGAGGGGTTGTATGCATTGTCTTTGCAATTGTAGATACAATGCATTATGTTAAAACTGCACAAAGTCTTTCATCTATAATCAGAGATAATAAAGGCCCCAGAAGGGTACAATTAATTTTGTGCAAGTTTGCTTTAGACAATAATTATTTATTACTAGCATAATTCATGCATCATTCATGACCCATATTTTCAATACATGAATAATAATTATATGCAGAGACTAAGAACAAGTACTGGAGTGAAAAGCCATGTTTGCCAATTTACTTCTACTGATTATGTGTACTTTTACACTACATGCAACAGGATCAGAGTCCCCTGAAGGTTAGTCTTAAGCTTAGCAGCTTATACTTTTGTGGGTGTGAGCCAAGCAAGTGCACATGTTTGTTTTGTTATTGTTTGTTTTTGTTAGTTACAGTGTATACAGTAGAACCTAGCTCCGATAGTAGACTAGTGACCCTCCGATATAGGGATACTCTATTATAAACCTCTCAAAAAACCCCACGATTTTTGGTTCCCAATTTACCCTGAGTAGCAATGCAAACAGAACCTCTGAGAAGAGGACAAACTCTCTACAAAGGACAAACAAGCCGAATTTATATTGTCCCCAAAGTGTTCTTTGTTTGGTGTATTAGGGATTTCCCCTATACCTATTACGTATACACAATAATTATTAAGCCTCGGCGCGTGCATAGCACGTGCAGAGGGTTACGGTAAGGTAACACGGGGTAATTTCGGTCACTCTTCAGCTAGTTGAAATTCGAAGCAATATATCTTCTTCACTAGACGGTCCAACTTCTTCCTGGGCCTGCGTGAGGTACTACACTATGTTAGTATCTTGCAGCAAAAAACTTGACGTGATCGCTTGCTTCTAAGTGGAAAATCTTTCGTGGTTTACAATCCTCGTTCAAAATTCGGAAAAATTGATTTTTGGGGGTATTTTCGGTCACCCAGGGAAGATGAGCTCAGCAACTGCCATGAGTCAGAATTTGCGAACCATATGCCCCCACATTAGTTTGTTGGCCTGTTTAGATTACTATGAAAAAACGAGATAATATATAGCAGCATTTCTTTGTTTGTATACTATGTTTTAACCCTTTTACTACTATTTTTCCAGAAAAAGCCCCCCTTGCTCTGTGGATCATTATAGTGGCTGTTGCAGTGGGTTCAGTAATAGTGACAGTGGTCACTATGATTTGTATCATAGTCACGATCTACTTGTGCCGGAGGAGACAGCGTAAAAAGCACCAGTACAAAGTGAACATCCCGACTTCAAGTAGGTTATATATGGTGTCGATGTGTTCAGTAGAAGTGGATGTGATTGTGTGTGTGTGTGTGTGTGTGAGTGTGGATGTGAAGTTGATTGCTATGATGTGTTTCTCTCTATCTTCATGCACAGATCTCAACAACAGTATGGAGAAAGAATTGGATACCGACAACAGCATGTGAGGCTATACCTTAAGATAATGCTACACTATAGCTAAATGTACATGTAAAGAAATACGTACCATTACCCCTATTACCCGTAAACCATGCTACTACAACTACCCAGCAACTTACCATCTCTATCTTTCTCTCCTTTTTGCTCTCGAAATCCTTCAGGGTCACACGTCACACGAACCAGGACAGGAACATGATGATGGCCAGTCGGGCCACCTCCACCTCCTCCTCCAGTCTCAGCAAGAAGTCCCTCACCCCCATACCGACGTCTGCCGAAGACAATAAATATTTCAAAGTTCATCTTCGAAGTCCGAGCGACGCAAGCAGCATCACAGCCAAACATACACCTTCCACGACTGCCAGTAGCAGCCCCGCTAACATGAAGGCACAGTACAAGATACAGATGCAGAACGAGAACTTACAAGATCTTCCTGAGACTATTAATATTCACGATGAGCGTATCATGAGGCAGGTTGAAGCTGCAGAGTCACAGTGCTCTGAGACGGAAAGTGAATCTCAAACCAACCGAATTCAAAATCAGCGCAATATTGAAATGAATCGTCGTGGGTACGATAGTACTAGTGGCCCGGGGGCTAGTTTACCAAGCAGCGTACAGAGCAGCCATCAAAGCATACCGAGTGGGGTCTCTATTCCCAGTATAAGCCACAGTCACCAAAGCCTACCCAGTAGCAGCTCAACTATCAACGGCGGATACCACCCCCTACACTCTTCTAGTCAACGTATTGTGATGAGACCGCACGGAGCACCATTGGATGGGCACAATGATGTGGGAATTACGAGAATAACCATGCCTGGATCACACCACACTGCCGGAGGAGCTGGTGGTGGTACATTTATCGAAGTATAGGACCTTTTCAACTATCATTAGAGACTTTAATAGGGAAAATTGGTAAGCTATTGTAACTACAGTCATAATGGGTTGGAATTGGACTCATTTTGTAAGCAATGCCATCCCTACATACCGTATAGCGGGTAAACTTGGCGAGAATTAAATTTGGCGAATTGGCGAATTATTCTTCAAATCGCCAAACAGTTTAATACGCACGTGCGCCCATATAAACTATGCAGCGTATGGAATTGAATCGCCAAATTAAAAATCGCCAATAATCCCAAAATGGGAATTCACCAAATTTTAAGCCGCCAAATTTACCCGCTATACGGTATACAGTTTGGGGGTATTTGGAGTTTGACACATCATACATTTGAAGCACACGAAGTTGATTTTATTTTGTGTACTTGTTTTCTCTCTTTGTAGTGAAATCGACTTGTGATGGTGAACTCGTGGCCATATAAGATATTCCTATATAATTATTATTTATACAGAATGACTCACTCCATCCATAATACTTCATAATACATGTGTCTCATATCAATGTGTGAGTGTATGTGGTTTAAATATTTTGAATCAGTTAAGTTTTTGCAGTGTTCACAATGTACTACCTTACATTAACTGTTGTTATTCATTATTTAGTAATTCTTTTAATCTTTACATGTTCATTAATCTTTTTTAAATTCATATAATTATGTCTAAAGGCAATTTATATCACTTGTACAATTATTATTATTGTACGAACAGTAACAGTAATGATTTGTTTTATAGATTGATTATGATAAATTTTGTTGAAGTTGCAAAATGCTATGCTGGTTAATTATATAGTCAAATGCAGCAGTAGTAATTAATGTGGGAGTTAATGGTTGTTTACTAAGTCATGTGCTTATCTTATCCTAAATCTTACTATAATTATGTACAAAAGGAAATTTTATCGCCCATTTTTTTTGTGAGACTGGCACTGCGAAAACAAACATATGCAAGTTTATAACATGCTGTATACATGTAACATGGGTCATAATTATATAACTTTTAAGTTTATTATAGAATATAGATATATACAAGGACTCGAGTGTGGCTCGCTTCGCTCGCCACGCTTCTTGCTTGTGAATGAAGTATACTGATGTTAACTGCTAGATGCATGCAAGCACAGGCATCTGCATAGTAATAACTGGGCAGTGAAAGGTAACTCTGTATGCTTGCACTGCTCTTCTTTGCAAATTGCTACGTGACGTCACAGACGACCCTTTCCCGACTTCCGCCATTTTTGCAATCAGCTGGCAAAGAAACTCGTTATCTGGCTAGCTGTGTTCGTGTACAACAACAGAGAAGCAGACGCATAGAAGCGAATGTTCTTACCTCGTTACGCTTCTTTTGTAAAAGATTGGCTCCCCTATCACGCTTCTTTGTTGGATAGCGATGCCACTGGTAAACCTTGTCTGCGATCTCAAAAACAGTCAGCCATACTTGTAGCGCCTGTGATTCTATTCTAGGCTAGCATTATCTAAGCTAGCTGTCTAGGCATACTTTTCATAGCTTGTATTCTCCACAGCACAGAGAAAAAGTAGCATCTTAGCTCGAGGTGGCATCACTTCCGGTGAACTCCCGTATAACACACGGACACACGGACGGACACACAAAACTGCTTATAATATGTGACCAAATTTGCGAAAACCGACCAGGTAGTACTTTCCGCGAATTTTGAGTTAGCAATCGCAAAGTAATCTACGTCATTGCAGCTGGCTATATTCCAAATTTGAAGCGGCTAGGCGCTATAGTTTTGGAGATATGAGCTCAAATATACCGACCGTTCATTCCAATTTTACTCGCTAAAAACGTGAGCGAATACGTTGCTAAGTGCGAGTACACGAACTCCGTATACTATCCGTGTTACAAACAATTTATGTTTGTGGTACAATTTTCATGTAGTATCAGAATATGCATGAAGTAAGTCGAAGCGCTAGTTAAAACTTACTTTTGGGGCTTTTTCAAAGACACAGAAGACCAGAGAGCCTTCCAGGAGGACTCACCAACGAGGTAAGTAAGTCTACTAAGTAGAATAATGTAGCGGGTGGGCTGTAACTAGAGTAACTAGGCTATAAATGGCGCAGAAATAAGCGCCCAATAGTAAATGCATGTATGTATACCTATTCTAACAGTAGAAAATAGTTTAGCTAATACTTACTACCCATTGAATCATAAGCGCTTAGCTTCTATCTCCCACAAATTTCATTGTAAACTTATAATACTCAATGCACACAACATTCATTCATTTTTATGCAGATAAACAGCTCCTGGCATAGCCCAGCAATTCTGCAACACTGTAGGCCGTCTTCTGATGATCTTTAAGAGATTTCTTTCTGCTAGAAGTGTAGAATTCACTGTTTTTTGTTTGAAATTAAATATGCATTATTATAATGAGATGCACAAGCAGCAGCTGCATCGTGTACTTATCAATCAATGAACATAGCAACATATCCCGTGTACTAACGGGAGAGAAGCTAGCCATGGCTGACATAGCTGCATTCAAGCGCTCATATCTCAGCAATTGAAGCAGCCCCACCCGTAAAATCTCGTCTGCAGCTCGCCAAGGTATGCCCCTCCCCTCTCGTGCAAAAAAATCAATTTCGCGCGCGCGTCGCGAATTACACTAAAACCGCCGATTACTACAAACAAAGTTTGGTACTACCTGGTCGGTTTTCCAAAATTCGGTCACATATGATATGAGGCTAATTAGATCAGAGATGTGAAAAGATCTATATATCTACCAAGAGAGAAGATTGGGAATTAAGTGAATAATAATTATTATGTTCTGCGAAAGACTTCTCCCACAAGTGCACGTGACAATTATTGCAAGTCACAAGTCGACGTTATTAACCCTCGGCGTGTGAAACACGCCGAAAGGGTTATAGTAGTCTTTTTTTCCGTGTGTGTGTGTGTGTGTGTGTGTGTGTGTTCACTCTTAATCTGAAGAACAGCAAGTCTACTCTGAAAATTAAGGACATAAGCATGGAGTACTGATGTTCATCTAAAAAAAGTATGTGTATCAGAAGCTAAAAGCTTATGGTTCTTGAGCTAGGCCAGGATTTTCAGTCCGAGCCATCGCTCGGGCGGCCATTTTGGCTACGTGGCCCCACCCACTATAGCACTACGTATATATGTATAGCGAGCTAACGAGAGTTGCCTGATCGTGCGCTAGCTGCACCTCGCTAAAACACTGGAAGTCTGAGATAGCGACACTGACTCTAGTATAAATGCTTAGACGTAACAGAGTATTTCTAGTCCAAGCGCTTGTGTTTTGCAAACTCTGCAGCAAGGCAGCTTGTGATAATATTATGATCGCGACGTTGCCTAAGTAGCCACGCCCATGCACAGTACAGTCTGCATGCATTGCCAGCCTCGATGTTATACATGCAGCTGCAGTAAAGTATAGAAAGTGTGTTTTACATCATGAGATTGCAATGCTGACAGTATACGTACAATCATGTATGCATGCCTAGCTCGATATCCTTCCTCATTGCCTCATTATAATGCATGCAATAAATATTGTATTGCATTTATCACAGTGCATATACGCCGAGGGTTGTGCACCATGCATATGGTGCCTTTCATAGTATTAGTAATAATTAAGGTAATTTAAACTCTACAAAGTTTGTATACATGACTTCGAAGTGTATGCATCTACAAAAACAAGAATGAGATAATAATTCACATGCACTATATTCACATAAATATATTATAACAATGTCAGTAATAACATTAAGTATGTTCATTCTCATCATCCGTTTTATATTCTTCATCTGTTTCATTCATATCTTTTTTATTTGCCTCTTGTGTTTTTTCTAAGAGTATTCCTGTACCAATTCCTAGAGTTGGTAAAGCAAGCCCGAAAGCACTGAATACTCGCTTTGTTTTACTCATTATTGTATAAATAGTTTCACTTGCTGTAGATCCACGAAAGTTCCCATTCTCATTCATTGAAGTCACTCTGACTCTGTACGCTGATGATGGTTCTAATTCTTTGATCACTGTTGAGGTCCCTCTTGTTCGTCTAGTAAATATAACCATACAAGATTCAGATTCTGAATCATGACAATACAATTCCACTTTATAATATGCTGGGGATTCTGGTTGGGAATTTGAAGGCTTAGACCAACGAATCTTTATAGCTGTACGTTGTCTAAATTCAGCACGGATCTTTTGCGGTGGGTCAAAAATTATTTCTCTAGTTGCAACTGACAGTTTAGATGGTCGTCCAATACACTTTTCTGTTTGAGCATATACTTCAAATGAGTATGTTTTAGCAGAAGCTAATGACCTTATTTCTATACTTTTATCTTCTTTCTTGATTACTAAATGTTTGATTTGAGTTTGTCCATCATAGCAGTTAATAACATAGTGTTTAATTGCATCTGAATTTATTTCTGGTGGTTTCCACTCGAGTTTAACAGAATGTGTTTGAATTTCAATTGCATTCAGCTTGATAACACTTCCAGGTCTACGATCTGCAGATTCAACTGTATGAAAATTACTTGCTTCACTTTGGACTTGTTTACTCCACATTTTAAGACGATAGTATGTTGGTTTTGCTTGTTGTGCTACCATGACTTTCTGAGGTAGAACAAATTCCTCTTCAATTATTTGAGTTCTTTGGCTTCGATCAATGTCCCATCTTGTACACTGCTTCCACTCGTCTGTATCATGTGACCATTCTAGCTGAATAGAATCAACTGGGCTTCCTCTCTCCTTTTCTTTAGTTAGTCTGTGAAATCTGATCATGGCTTTTGTGGGTTCAGTATCATGCATTACCATGCTTTCAATATGAGGTTGCATTGGTGGGGCTGCATCAGTTCGTGCTTCAATCTCAGCATATTTGACTTCACTTTGTTTATATAGTCGACCATTTACAGCATTCATCCGAACCTTGTACTTGGTATATGGTTTTAGATCTGATACTTTGAATTCAGTACTTGAAGAAGAGGGAGGATTAAGCGTTTTCCATTCATTTTCATACTTGACATTCACTGACAAAAGTTGGATTTGGTAAGAGGTAACAGCTGTAGGATTGTAAGGTGGTTCCCACTTAAGCAAAATGGCTGTTTGAGTAGTAGTATAGGTCACTTTAGATATTGGTCCTGGTATTAGATCATCAACATTCAGTTCAGCTTCTTCACTAGGTGGACTCAAACCAATTTTATTTTTCATACTAACACGATAACATACTGGATCAGTTGTTGTGGCACTGTCAAGTTCCAGATCATATACAAGTGAAAGGTTGTGGTTATCTGTACCAAAATTGTCTGTGTCTGTGTCTGTATTGAACTCTTTGGTATTCCACTTATCCTGTTTGTGTGTTAATTTTTTTCTCCATTCGATAACAACACTGCTGACTGTGCAACCATTTTCTTCTTGTTCGATTAATCGTTTTATAATGATGTTGGCTTTGTTATGGGATACTGGTTTTATTTCAGGTTTTTTAGGTGCATTTGGACAATCAGGTTTTGTTGTGATTGGAATTTGTACCCAAGCACCATTATGGTTTGCATTGACGGCACGAACTTCAAATAAATATTCAGTGTAAGGTTCTAGATCTTCAATGGTTGCCGTACATTCTTCGAATTTAGTTCCCTCTTCTCTATACTTAGTACCATTTAAAACTTTAAAACGAACTTCAAAGTATTGAGCAGCTGAAGGGAAATGTTCTGGACGCTGCCATTTCAGTTCAACTTTTCTGGCTTCTGACTGCGATCCAGAAGACTGATCAAACAATCTTACTTCTCCTGGAAACATTTCTATAGTTTGAACAGAAATTTTTTCACTTGGGTCACTTTTACCAACTTTATTCTTAAATCGAATATGGAAGAAAAATACTTTCTTATCAATTAACTTGGAATCTTTACAGTTGGTAAGGTCAACATGAAAATTGTGCAGTGCATTTGGTGACATGAAAGATGAGAGTTGATTCTCTGTGTGCACAAGTTCCCATTTCGATTCAGAACTAGAATGGGACTCAACAATAATGTCGGTTACTTCACTGCCATTTTGTTTTTCTTTTGTTAGCTGACTAACATGAAATGTAGCTATTTTTGCTGAGTTAATGCTGATATTTGGTGTTGAAGGTTTGTCAGGCTTACCTGCTTCAGTTGTGAATGGATGAAGTGTCGAGTATTCTCCTTTTCTTGTGGTATTACTACCACGGATTTGAAGTTCATACTTTGTGCTTGGCTTCAGTGTTAAAATTATATAGTGTTCTTGTTGAGCCAAGACAACTGGCAGAACATTTTTAATAATATTTGGTTGCTGTTTTTCAGGATCTACCGAAGAACCGTCAGAATTGTACATGACATTGTATTCAATTAAAACGATTTCATATTGTGCTGCTGCAGCTGGATTTTTAGTAGGCTTTTCCCAGGTTATTTTGACATTACGAAAGTCCATGGCATCAATCTTAACACCCCATGGTGGTCCTGCAATATTCTCCATAGCTTTGTCAAACACTTTTTTCTTTGCTGGTCCAACTGCATCCTTGTAATAATCTGTTTCCAGTTTTTGTAACACAATTTCTTTTTGTTCTTTTTGCTTTGTGTACAGTCTTTCAAACAGCTCCTCACAATATTTTTGGGAGTTTTTATAATTCGTTTTAATAAAACTGGATAATTCTCCTCCAATTGTTGTGCCATCATCTCCAACATGATATATTTTCATCTTGAAATGTTCATCAAGCAGCTTGCTTGATGATTCCCTGTTTGATGGCAAACTATAATCTAATTCTGACTCAATTGCACTCAATTTTTCAGCATAGATCTTTTTGTGTATTCCAGCAAGTGTGTCTGGTGGTTGTTGGGTCTGTAGATCACTCAAATTTCCTTCCTCAATGGGAAGTGTTGTTTTGAGAGTCTGCTGGTGCATTTTCTGGCGATATTCTATGACTAGTGTCTTGCATTTCTCGATAATATGATTGTTGACTGCTTCAACCCAAGTTACTTCAAGGTTTGGTGTTGGGCCAGATCCATTCAGCTTTTGTACATATTGTTTTGCAAGATTTGCTAGTAGTGAACCATTGATTGCAATTTCACGATCCAAACTTGTCTTCGGTCGGATATTTTTTTCTATAAAATTAGCAACTTCATTAATTGCAGCAATAAATTCATGATCATCAGCTATTGGATTCTTCATGTTGGGAGTAGGAGTTTGTCTACATTCTAGTGAGGGAAAGAGGGATAGAATAGAGCTGATGACTTCATTTTGTCGATGATCTATATCGGTTTTTGGTTCAATTTGAACAAGAATCTTCCTTCTCACATACTCTGTTGTTGAAACTTTGCATCCTTCAATCTTTGGTACAAGTTCATTGTCTCGTAACAGCCAAAGGAACTGCGGAACAAAGGACAGCAAGCTTTTCTCATTATTAGCAAGAGATCCTTGACGACGCAAAATGGATTTAGATACGTGGGAGAACCAGCTGCATGTGGAAGAAAACAAACATTAAAAATTACTATATATTATAGTGACGATGTTCAAACATCAAAGGGGCGAGCCGTTATCATTGCTATGTAGTAAATTTAATGATTTAAATTTCTTCAATAGTTATTGACGCTACCTTACTCTACAACACACACTATGAAAGCTGAATCAAAATCTGGAACAAATGAACTGAAACTTGAAAATGTATACAGCATGACTCACTGAGCAGCATGATCCAATTGCTAGTTGTTCAAAAACTGACAGACAGTCAAGTTGTATACGTGCTAGTATAGGAGCCAGCAGTACTGTTCTTTTTTTGCCTCTTTTCTCTACTCAGCTGTGCAGGTAGTCTTCATGCAGCCCCTCTAATTTTGGTCTCTCTGCAGTCTCTGGTCATTGGCTCAGTTTCGAGTCTTTTAACTAAATAAAGGGCACCAACTCGGTAAGCATTTAAGTTTACTTTCTTTTCAGCTCATGCAAGCAGCAGCTTTCTCAGTCACTGACTCATTGATCAAACTTCTCTGATCCTGAAGTGCAAAATCACGATGAACACGTAGACCTACGTGCATGCGCTGTAAAGCTGAAAATGAAGTAGTCATGTGCCGAAATCAGTGAAACAGGCCTTGTTCCAATACTTTTTACAGCACTGCCCAATCCTACACTACTTATTATTTTTTCAAAATTTTTTACTACTTGTTGTATACTATAAGTTGCTCTCCAAACTTAAGTGTAGCATACATGGAGCAACATTGTTGTAAATTAATAGTGCATGGAAATGGGCTTTAGACTTAATTACTACCACTTGCAATTGTGAAATTTTTCTTTTTTTTTTTAAGTGTCCCTTCGGGTTTACCACAATTGTGGCTAACGAGGGCCTGCAAATAGCCTAGGGCTAATGAACACAGGTCCCTGGGACCAACGGCTCTTCATTCATTCCCTCCGAAGGATGTGGTGAAATTCACCTCCTCGTTTTTTGAGGTAGAGCTGAGTCAACTCCTAGGCAGAGCTCAAAAGAGAAAATGGGCACTGGAGGGACTCGAACCGCCTACCCAAGGGTTTGAAGTCAGAGTCAACGTACATGTAGAACAAGCCACCATTAATTTTATTTAACTAAAAATTTATACTGATTGACTTTACTGCTATGCATAGGAATCTGTATATGGCATAATATGAGCAGTGCGGTAAAAAGTATTGGAACAAGGAATGTCTCAATTTTGGAACTTGACTATATACTTCATTTTTATTATTGCCTCCCTCATATGGACCCTCAGTGTCGTAAATGCAATGACTGCACAAAAGTACCTGTTCAGCATTGGTTCAAATTCATACTAATCAGTTGGCTAAGCAGTGGAGTAAAATATGACAGACAGGCAACTTAAACTTGATAGGGGATATGTGCCGAAATTGAGACATTCCTCATTCCAATAATTTTTACCGCACTGCCCATTCCTACACAATTTATTTTTTGAAATTGTTCATCCACTTTTTTTCAACACTACAGTGTGGAGACTATCAGAGACTGGTTAGTCCCTACAAAAAGCTTGAGTAGCAGCTGTATGCACTACATTAATTATGCTAGAGGAGGTTAATGCGCATGCGCATGCATGAGTCAGCTTGAGTTTCTGTCTCCAGCGTGGTGTGCTGCTATATAGATGGTCACACGTGGCGAATGGCCCTCAGTGTTTTTTCCTGAAGTCTTGTTACTTTGTCTCATGGTCTACTTCATCATGGTGGGATGGGTAGCCTCTTTGGTGATCATTGCTGACGGTTCATCATCCTGTTGCAGAACTCTCTCTCTCACCAGACTTGTTTATGTTTCGTTTGGTTTGGTTTTGTGACATTTCTATCTCTGCGTTGTTTGTGTGTAAAGCACTTCCCCTTGTGGGTGTAATGGATTGATTGATTGATTAATGACCTTTGAACTTTACCCACAAAGATGGCTGCATTGGCCATTCATATAATACAAACATTTTGAGTGAGCCAATGAGAGTTTTAGTGAAGTATGAGTTAGTTTACAATTACCTGAGAAGCTGGCTGAAGCATCCTTCCTCATTGAAGTGCTCTTTTCAAGCTTAGCAGTAATTAGTCTGCTAAGTTAGTGCAGGGGGTGGCGGTCAACGGTCAAAATTTTGGAGGGTCAAGATTTTGACCGCAGTCGCGGCTCCAAGTACATAACATTATGGGAGTCGCGTGGCTAAAATTTGATTTTGACCGTTGATGACTGTGCAGTGAAATTCGCGCTTGACTGACGACCTTTACCAACTTTGATCGTCAAAATAGAGATGCAAAGAAAAGTTTTACTCCCATACAAAGACGGCGGAAAATGTTACCCCGGATGTGACGTCACAAGCAATTACGTGCGCGCTAATTAAAGGTGCTATTGCACGGAAGTTGTACGCGTAGTAATTTACACCGCGTAGTGAAGCCATAATGTGCATAGAACAATATGCGTGTATTAAAATGTGCGACCACGTGCAGTTTGAATTTGAACGCTTACAAGACATTATGAGCAGTAGAAGCACACCAAGAGAAGGAACGGGGAAGAAAGAAGCTAAATGAGTGTAAGTCTAAGCGTATAAGTATGTCAAATAGCTGCAGCTTGCCACGTGGTCACAAAGAAAAATTATGCGTACGTTGGAGTCAACGCGAAAATAGGAGCGCAAATTGCATTCCAATGACGTATTTTCAACCAATGAAATTTCAGTATTGATTTTTGGGCCATTTTTTCAAAAAGTTGCCGCTTCCGTGCAATAGCACCTTTAAATTCCTTAGAGCTTTACGTGAATGGGAAAGTCGTACCCAGGCCCCTCCCTCCTCAAAAAGGAGGGAGAGGGCTTTGTATTGTGTCTATGGGACAGTCGACCCATTCCTACTATACGTACTACCGTACGTCAGTTCAGTAAAAGCCGGGAATTAAGCTTGCATAACTGGCATGGCTATAATAGCAATTTTCTGACTAGTAACCAATAGTAGGGTGTCCAACGTCAAATGTCAAGAGTAGCAAATTGAAGTCATTGCTAGCTATTTGTGTAGACCTATACTATAGGTCAACTGAAAAATATATCTGGTTTGATGCAATCACGCATTATTTTCCTTCGCGAGGCATTTCACTAAAAACACAAATTCGCAAATGATGGTCACGTGACCAAAATGCCATACTAGGTCCACTACAATAGCAAATTTGGTGAGGCCTGGCTGTAAGCAATGTTCTAGGACTATGTTATTAACCCTTGGCGTGTGAAGCACGCCGAAAGGGTTATAGTAGTCGTTTTTTCCGTGTGTGTGTGTGTGTGTTCACTCTTAATCTGAAGAACAGCAAGTCTACTCTGAAAATTAAGGACATATGCATGGAGTGCTGATGTTCATCTAAAAAAAATATGTGTATATATCAGAAGCTAAAAGCCTATAGTTCTTGTAGCCTCGATCCCAGGCCCCTCCCTTTAGCTTTTTTTGCAAAAAAGCACAGCAGAGGGCCTGGTCGCCAATCTCACGTGAGTGACGTAAAGGATAGACGTCGGTAGACAGGTAAAAAATTGCGCCCACGCAAAAATTCATGGTGACGTTGAGAGCGCTCACGTGTAATAGCTTTGTATGACTTTTACTCAAGATTTTTGCAGCAGAAAATACAGCCAGCGGAACAAAGACCAGGTATATTTCTCTAATATTACTTGTATTAGCTGAATTCATAGTCTACGGATAAAAAAGTAACTCAAAAGCCAAGGCAAGAGGCTTGTAGCCATCGTGACAGCCCAAGCACGTTTTACTAGCCTATAAAATTGAACTACTGCTAAATACAACAAGCCTCCTAGTTAACTACTTTCTTTTTTCACTTACCTGACCCTCCTATCTCGATCTCACAGACTGTAAAATTCCTTTGAAAGCTGTTGGCAAAAACCCGGGAAAGAGCGCGCTCTCAACCATACGTTGTAATCGCCAATGACGTATGTCACGTGAGATTGGCGACCAGGCTCCCCCCGTACTATCTGAGAGGGGGGAGCCTGGGAACGAGGCTATAGTTCTTGAGCTATGCCAGGATTTTCAGTCCAAGCCATCGCTCGGGCGGCCATTTTGGCTACGTGGCCCCACCCACTAGCACTACGTATACGAGCTAATGAGAGTTGTGCGCTAGCTGCACCTCGCTAGAACACTGGAAGTCTGAGATAGCGACACTGTCTCTAGTATAAATGCTTAGACGTAACAGAGTATTTCTAGTAGTCCAAGCGCTTAATTGTGTTTTGCTAACTCTGCAGCAAGCTAGCTTGTGATAATAATAATTATGATCGCAACGTTGCCTAAGTAGCCACGCCCATGCAACTGTACAGTCTGCATTGCCAGCCTGGATGTTATACAGCTGCAGTAAAGTATAGAAAGTGTGGTTTACATGACATTGCGATGCTGATGGTATATGTATAATCATGCATGCATGCCTCGATAGCCTTCTCAGAGTCAATGCCTAATTATAAATGCGTTTATAGTATTGTATATAATTATAGGCAGTGTGTATTACAGTGTGTATAGCCGAAGGTTGTGCACCATGCATATGGTGCCCTTCATCTTTTTATGAGTGTTTGCAAGATTCTTACTGCTTGTGACAAATGCGGCAATAGCACGCGGTGTACGTGCATGCGTACATACGCGTACTATATTCTGGTGACGTGACCATTATTTTGCGAATTTGTGTTTTATTGAAACGCCTTGCGAAGGAAAACAATGCATGATTACATCAAACCTTATTAGTTGGCCTATAGTAGGTCTACACAAATAACTAGCAATGACTTTAGTTTGCTACTTTTGAAATTTGACGTTGGACACCCTACCAATAGTACACTGAGTGCAAGGAAATTGCCTCACACTAAGGTGCTCGGCAATAATTATTGTGCAAATTAATTCCAGTGATGCATGATATCAGATGACCATTACCGATTTTTGCCAATTTAATTATATCATAATCTCACCTCATTTGATTAATATGAGGTTTTTCAGGAGCTCCTTTGGTGTTGAAGATGAGATAAGAACTCAAAAGAGTTGTTAAGACCAGTAGTTTGGTCATGTCAGCAGTATTTTCACCTGCTTGTGCAGCATTCGTTCCTTCAGTGTCGAGAAGAACCACAACAAAATTGTTGCATTCCAGAACAGTCGTGGACATCCAAATTCCTTTTGTGCATGGATCCATTTCAGAACTGACTTTGAAAGCATCGTTGGTGCCCAACATACGAGAAAGAAAGAAGGACTTGCCTGATCGATATGGCCCACAGATTGACAACACAGCAACTGGTTTGTTGGAGGGTATTGTCTTCAAAAGGTCCAGTGCTTCTTTGTTGAGAACTAGCTTTCCATCTTCACCTTGAAACTCTGCCAGCCAGATTGATGAATCACCTGTGGAACTTAATAACTGCTTTTTTTTAAAGTTGACTCCTTGTCCAGCATTGATAGTATCTAAAATATCACAAAAATATCATTTTAAAGTAATAAATTATTATATTATGATTATTATGTCTTTAATAAGCAAAAAGGCAACAAACGTAATGGTCAGGATTTCAACACTAATTCAATTGTTATAATGAAAAATTAATTTTCAATGTATACACCCACACACGCATGGGCGGCACACCCACCCACACACACACACACACACACACACACACACACACACACATATACACACATTATAGTTGCATGACCCTTAACTGGGGGCACATGATCACTTCAGCCATGCAACTAGTTTGTTTGCCATTGACCCCTTGTGACTACTCTATTGTCACCTCCACCCATCCAGTGATCAGCAATGCATACAGTAACACTGCTATTTGCACCGAAGTTGGAGGCATATTATTATGGTGTGGGTGTGACATGGAATATCACTCCCTGACTCTGATATGAATAATGATAATGAGAGGTGAGAAAGGTATAGGTGAAACACTTATAAGGATGAATATTGCACAATCATGATAATTAATTTTGATAAGATATTCATTAGCTATTGTGCTTTAATTGTAATGCAGGTGTGCACATGATATTCATGTATCAGGTGACATTACTGGTTATGGTTGTCTCGATAGTTTAAGGTGAATGCACATATAAACTTCCTGTTGCATTGCATCATGTAAAACTATTTGCATGCAAATTTAAAATGCAGCAACGCAATGTATCGAACACAACATTTTTTAAAGTCTAGCTGTGCCAACAATTCAGTATTATTACATGTACACATTGCAATACAGTGTATGTGAACTCGAACCCTTACCTGATATAATTTATGTGACCTACTGTACCAAGTATAGTACTCATTATGATTACATAAAGCTACAACTGAGGCTTAGCTAAGCATTCTCTCACATATTTATACGTACCTTCATGTTCTTGATGACTAATAGCATCGGTGGGTAAAACAGATCTGGCTGAGTGTTTTGAGATTTCCTGGGATAATGGTTGGTTTGTGATAGTAATACCAAGATGCCGTAGTCTGCTCTGCTGAGCAGTGGAGAGGGGGAAGACCCTAGCAACTTGGTCTATCAGAATAAGTGCAAATGAAAGTTGTACGCATCCACCTTTCATATCTGTAGATCTGATAAGAATAGAGTGACAGTCAAGATCAATTTCTTTTGCAATAGTTTCTTCAATGGCATAGATCTCATTTAGACTGAAGACACATTCAGCTGTAGCTGATCCTTGTTTTGTTTTCAGCCAGACACTCTCATTTATGTTCAGCACAAGTTGTGTGTCAATATCGGTGCTGTTCATAGCTATCGGTAATAGATCTAGACTAGCCTGAAAGACAACTTTTGGAACTTCAAAAATGTGGCGTTTACAGAATTCACTGAAGTCAACACTGAGATATTCTTCCATGCGTGTTNAAGTATTTTTGTTTACTCTCACCACTAGTTGTGTGTCAATACTATTTGTAGGTAATGGAACTTGAAAGACACTGTTAGGAACACGAAAGACTTGGCGTTTACAGAATTCACTGAAGACTTTGAGGTATTCTTCCATACGTGCTTTATCATCAGATGTACCTAGACAGTTTACTATTTCCTTCAGTATCCTGTAGTTGAGGAAGGTAATGTAGTTGTGGGCAGTGAGGAAGGAGTGAATTTCAGACATTGTTGCAAGTCGTGAAAACTGCTGACTATGCTGCTTACAAACAGAAAGAGCAACTTTTTTTACTTCATCCGTAGTTAATTTTCGTTTTTCCATAGACATGAAAATAATATTCTTGAGCTCTTCAAACTTCAGAATCATTTCATTTGCTTCACTTATCAGCCTGCGAAAAAGTTTTTCCTTACCATTTTCATCTAGATCACCCAGATCAACATGAGGAAACAAAGTTTCAAGCTGAGTGAGGCATTCACCTGACACTGAGGTATCTAGGGTACAATTTTTACCACAAGAACATTGAAAGTTAATTGTACTAGTAGTAGCAGCTGTTGAGATAGTGCCGCTACCTTCAGATGATTCCATTGAATCCTTCCTTCGAATTTCACTTGTAGTTAAAGGCTTATTGCTTGCTTCGATCCGGCTGTTTCGTCTACTGGACGGCGCATTAGATGGGTTTTTGATGGCTTCTTCAAGTTCGTCTGCCACGCCCTCCAACGTAGGAAATTCTTTCAGGATATCAACAAACGTATCAAAGTGATCTTCATTTTGTTTGATCTGCTCCAGAATCTCACCTAACAGACTATTTGCTCTATTGTATGGGCTTACAGTCTCATTTGAAGCATCATTTTTGCTTTGTACCGAGATTAGCTTTTTTGAAAACGCTTCCACAGCAACTTGGACAATGAAAGCACCAAGGTGCATAAGCCTCGGCGCACTCACATGTATGCATGACATATGACCAGCACGGTCCACTGAGAGGTGTCAGCGGTCTAGCAAATTCAAGCCTGCTGCAATTGACCTGTGGTTAACCTAGTTATATTTAAACCGCTGTTTTGATGATTCATTGAATATACTTTTGATGCTTGTAGTACTTAGTACTTGCACTTTAATGCTCAGCTCGAGATACTTCTACACAAAGCTATATTAATTCAACTTGCAATCATTGAGTTACTTACCTGTACTGTCCAAGCAGCAGGCTAAGCCAGCCTGCCAAACTCCAGTCCATGATTCAAGCTGTATTGTTTCTAGATAACGCACACTACACAGGGCGTGATCAATGGGTGCGGTTTCGAAGCTAAGCGCTCAGAGAAGCACCAAAGCCTCAAATCTCAGAAACTACAGCGTTTTGCAAGATTCTATACAACAAATTTCTAGATAATTTCGATTTATGAACGTAAGTACCTTTCATTTGGACCATAGAGCTGTCATTCTTCAGATAATCTAGTAACAGACAGACACACACACACACAAAACGACTACCGTAACCCTCTGCACGTGCTACGCACGCGCCGAGGCTTAACAACTGGCTTTACTGCTGTCACCAAACGACCAAATCTATACTGAACGACATCATGATATCGAACAGATTGGGAAGCCATGGTGAATGTGGTAGATTTTCAATCTTTTATAGAACCAAATTCAGTTGAAAGTCTCTTTCAGTGCTCAGTGACTGACGATGAGAAGTAAACTCGCAAAACAGAGGTGTGGCAAATTTGTTTGCGCATGCGCTTATAATGATTTCAATTTGCGCGCGAATTCCAAGTCCGTGGGGATTCATGATCTGACTGATTGAGTAGCTACTTTCATGTGCCTTAAGGCCTCCTTGGCAGGCTCTTCTCAGTTTCATGGCCGGTGAAGTAAGTTTGAACTTGTCTATACACACCATAGATTATCTATGTCATATCAGTCACCGGCTTAAAAAGGCCATCATTTTGTCACAAGGGTCCTATAAGTTTGCCCATGCAGTTAACCATTTTTAATGTCATTTACTTATAGCTTCGGTGTATATCAATGTATGATGTCACTTCACTGATTTCAGTATCTGTGACGTCCCTGTCAGTCCTGGCCTCACATCTAGCTCAGTGGGCATTAACTGATTAGATAGTCATGTGACTAAATAATTATGTCAATAATTATTATGTGAGGTCTTTATTGCACCATTGCCTGGCAGCATATCAGTAAAGACAATCAGGAGTTTCTGATTGTTAGTATTTAGTGATCAAATGGGCTGCCATACATTATGGTTGTGGTATAAGGCTGGTTCACAATTGACCAAGCTGGTTCACATAATTTCCCGTTGCATTGTATCATTAAAGTTATTCGTGTGCTTGCAATGACATACCCAGCATTGCAGCACCAGAGAAAGGTTAACTGACAATGTGTTGTTGCATTACACGAAGAACTTTAATGATACAATGCAACAGGAAATTATGTGAACCAGCTAGGTCAAGGTACTGACACCCCAATGACCCCATGCAATCCTGTCCTTCTCAGAAGACCTAGATATTATGTTTGGCTTACAATAATAAGTGTATCTACACTTACCATTAATTTTGCTGTCATAGTTCAAATCAATGAAGTATATAAAACACAGCATGGACAAGCTTCAATGCCAGACTGACTGGTATGATGAATAACATTATGTTTGCATAGTTATTATTTCTGGTATTGTCATAATTACATGAATATTTATCCCAAAAATGCACTGCCTATATATATACATGAACACACACTCAGAATCTGGAGTCTCAATTATTACAAGCAATAATCAGTGACAAATTTTAAAAGAACATTGACAGTATCAGTCATATAGACATGCACAGGGAACCATTGCCACTGTAAAGTCAGACTGAGCAATTGCAACCTATATAGGATATATCTTCATGAAAAAGGGGTGGATCACATGCAGCATAGTCTCAGTGTGAGGTACGTTTAATAAAGTAAACAGTATGATTATATCTCTATGAATTTGTGGCAAATGCATGGAGTCTCGGAGGAATGTACATCTTGATAAGTTATTGGGATATCTATAAAAAATTTGACCTTCATGAGGTGACTTACTGTAATGAAAAAGCATATCTCTGTTTGGGGTGGATAAAATAACTCACTAATTGATGATTAATTCATTGAATTGCAAAAAGGGGAGTGACATGTATGCTTATATGCAATATCATGTTAGGTTGCTATGCTATGGTGCTTGAATTGTTGAATCTCTTTTGCAATACCAAACTGTTCTATTTTTTTGTAGAGCCAACTAAACTGTTCCAAGTCAACCGATCGCCAGTTTTTTCGATCACTTTGTCTTCTTTACAGAGCCAGGCCCTCACCATGTCATCAGGAAGGACTAGCATATTGTCAAGGTTATATGTGTCCAAGCCTAACACTCCTCCCAGAAGCATAATTTTACTTCTACTCATTTTTTTAAAGATACAAGCAGATACAGACCAATCCTGGCCTTTTCTTCCACAGTTTGATCAAGTTGCTCTGTGTGTGTGTGTGTGTGTGTGTGTGTGTGTGTGTGTGTACGACCATCAATGGTCAATGAGTGAACAATTACTGGCTATATAATTATAGATAGTTAAGGCCTGTGGTTTCATTAGAAAAACAGTCTGACCACAAAATGTACTCACACATGGCACACACACACACATCACACATGTACATATTTACCTACATCCTCAGTCTGGAATGCGCTGCAGCTTCCCATATTGGGTGGGGTATTTAAGCTTGGTGCTTGGTATTACAGTATAACTGTCACTCTCGACAACTGCAGCAGGTTCTCTCTATTGCAGTTTGTCGGTTCCTGCCCCCCCCCTGTTTTGGTTGGTCGTCATGTGTTTTAACGGGGAGCTACTTGTGTGTGTGTGTGTGTGCTCCCTTATGGTGAGCCCCCTAGCTGGCTCAGTTTACCACCCAGGTTTCTAGCTGTCCGCTGTTTGTTGCTTGCATCAGTTCTTTTACTCGTGTGTTTCTGAGTTTTCTCCCTCCAGCTCTGTTCCGGGGACTTGTTGTCTCAGTCCTGCTGAACCCTGGCTGTGGCTCCCCGTTTCAAGTTTGTCTTTTCCCTATTTATTTTTGTGGGGTGCTTGTAACCATTTTGAGTTGGGTTTTCCTCTCCTATTTTTTCCCAAAGTGGTTTTTTTGGGAGAGGTTTTTCCCTGAGCATGTTGGCCTCATGCTCTAAATCCTTTTCACTTCTGAGTTTCCAGCCCACCCCACACTGTTGCCTGTCTTTTAGTCCATGAACTGGTGTATGTTGTTGTGTTGTTCTGTGTGTGTGTCCTGGTGTGTGTTTTGTGAACTTCTTCCCTTTTTTCCCCCTGCCACTCTCTGTTGTCAGCTACCCATTTTGTTGTTGTTGCTGATTGTGTTGTGGCGCTAGCGAGCATTAGTACGCATGTGCATGGTGGGCTTAGATGAGAGGTTACTGAATTCACACGTCATAATATAAAGAACTTATAATTGTATTAATAGTAATTGGGCTAATAGAAAAAATTACTAAGTTTATATGTACTGATTAAATTACTATCTGGTGTAGTATAAAACCTTCAGTGGTAAAAATAATTCAACATTCAAAGAATAAGAAAATCATAGTAATGCACAATATAGAATGGTCCTAAAAATATTCACAAGTCTATATCTCTATCATGCATAATTTTTATTGTGTATACTAAAAATTATAAACTTTAAGTTATGGTACATACTCTTCATCNGGTTTACTTGCATTTACCTGTGTTTACCTCTGTTTACTATGGTTTACTGCACTTACCTGTGCTTACCATTCAGTGTTCACCTGCATGTATTTTGTTTTGTGTTTAGGTTCCCTTGCATTTGTACAATGTCATGTGCCTTTTTACTATATTAACCTAATGTAACTAGTAAACAGCCAAAAATAAAAATCAAGCCACGTCCTATATTGAGCCACAAGTGTACTGCCACAACGATTTACTACTAAGGCTGCTGCTGCTGTTGCTGCTGCTGTTAGTCACTGTCAGTGTTCTTTGGATATACAGACAGGAATTAGCCTTGTACTAAGTGCAATGCTGCTTATGCTCTTGGAAAGACAAACAAAGGTTGGCTTGCTTTCTGCATGTATACATTTTTTAGTCTGCCTGTGGCTGACTTAGGTCAATGACTTAGTAGTGAGAGTCTCAGGTCAGCTCCTGGCTACAGGCTAGAATTTGAGGTTGGTTGGATGATGAGGTCATACATTCATGTTGTGCATCATGCTAGCTGTCAGTTGATTGCGCCGAGGCTTTGCACCTTGGTGCCTTCATTTGATCAGCATTGATTAGCTTTTTATCAAATAGTTTTGACCTCTCTTGCTATTATATAGGTTTTCAGTCCAATTTGTGGACTGCACAAGAGAATACTACCACCAGCATTGAGTGTGTGTTTACACGGAATTCAAGCACCTATATTATGTGGATGTCGGGGATCGATTCTGAGGGAACAAACTATACTTCTAGACACGACCTAGAGAAGTTTCAAGCCGTTTTCTGTAATGTATCTGTTAATGATACACATGGTTTTAGCAGTTGCAGTATGAATGCTACACCAGACAAGAACAATTTTACACTAATATGTTCCCTGGTGAATGGTTATTTGACCCCTGAGCCTATAATTAAAGACACTATTATGCTGCTGGTAGAACCACCTTTAGAAGTCGAAGAACCAACAGAAACGATAGTTCCAAATGAGGTCGAGCCGAACTCGACAAACACAACAGCCAGTTATACTCCTCACCCCCTAACAACAGCCAACCCACTAATGGATTTGTCACAGTCAAATAGCAGTAGCAGTGCTGTTATTGGAGGTAGGTCAAGTTATCATCTGTGAATTAGTGTTATTATTATTGTCCTAAGTGTTTCATGGGAGAGTTTAATGAGCTTTTAGAGTTTAAGTCATTATTAATCTCAACTCTAAATTTTCCTTCCATGAATTAAATTTAATGATACTCATGAGTATTATTGATATTTGAGTTCAACAATTTTCTCATGCACCCCACCTAGTGATCTTGACCAATTACCAGTACACTGTATAATTATGTTCACAAAAATTTTCAAGGTTCAAAGAACTTTTAGGAATAATTATGTATTTCCTCCAGGTGTTGTTGGTGGCCTGGTCATTGTAAGTGTTGTGCTTGTTGTTAGTGTACTACTACTATTATGGTGCAAGAGAAGAAATCAGAAAGAAAGTCCAAAGTCAGCTGAAGAGCAGCCATGCAAGGACCGGTACCCATCTGAGGAGGTAGGACACATCATTTCGTCAACCATTACCTAATTAGCTATTTACTATAAAGAGATAATAATGTTATTTTATGTGAGTGAAAATCTATCATAATTCATCCTTTATTTTTCATAATAGCCATCCTACTCTCAATACTACTCTCGATACTACTCTCAATACTACTCTCGATACTACTCTTAATACTCCTCTCGATACTACTCTTAATACTACTCTCGATACTACTCTCAATACAATAACTACTGTCGATCCTGATGACTCCACCCTAAGTCTATAAACATGAATGTAAGGCTCTAGTTACTTATACCTAAGTTTATATCATGATTATAACACAATGAATTTACAATTATTTATGTTGTTGGTGTTCATGCAGCTGTATCAGTTCTTAAGGCATGCAGCTTGATGATCGACACTGGACTGGATCCCATGGTAATGCCCCATGAACTTTCTGATGCCTGGAAAACTTAATAAGTATGACTCTTCAACTTATATTATTTGTGAGTTTTCTAAGAATCTTTGTGCAATTGTGCACTATATTGTATATACACATACTTTTATATAATTATATAAGCTGTATATATGATTGTGTTCAAACAATAATTATTGTACACATAAAAATGTAACTGGCATACTAATGTAAATCATTAACAGTTTCATATACAGCAACATGAGACGTTGTACTCATTCCTGCATGACTTTTACTGGTTTCCAACGGCAACGGTGGCAGTGGTCCTCTATTGGTGAGCCTCCTGCCACTAGTGTGACCACCTCTAGCCACATCTGTCATTCTCCGCTGTCTCTTTCCAAATGTCCCATAGGCCATGTTCTCTTCCATGGCTATAGCAGCAGCATTGGATGTAGTGATGTTACAGTAGCTTTCATTGGGTACTGTCGTGGGGCTGCTCCCTATAGTGGCTGTCAGTGGGGAGTGAAAGCACTGAGGGGCAATCTTTTCGTATACTGGGCCTGGTTGTTGTTGGTCACCGTGTGCTGAGTGGTCGTATAGGGGACATTGGACTACTGTACCCGTGGTTGAATCAATGATTGTAGGACTTGTGAAGTGTGTGTGGTTTGTGCTGTGTGGTTGAAGTTTGTCTGTCAACATTATATTGTGTGTTTGAAAGTCACTATATATCAACTTTCAAGTCATTCAGTGTTGTTTTGAAGCTAAATCCATTGCTCAGATCATTAGAGAGATCCAGACTAAAATTAGGGTTCACTATGTCCCTCATACCTATATATATATATATACGGAAAATTACTGACAAATATAGTAAAAAAAACATTTACTAGGAAAGGAAATAATTACCAGAATCAATATATTAGGGACCATTCCCTGGGCCTTCCCCTCACCTCAACTACACTACTATAGTACTTTAGTGAAAACACTTTTGGGAAAATAAGCTTTTGTTTATAGATCTAAGTGAAGATCAATCATGAATAGCATTGCTTACAATTATGAACCAGAAAGCATGAATATTGCTTACATGTTTTTCTCTTTACCTGTAAACTACGCAACTGTGGGGATTACAAGAATAACCATGCCCGGATCGCACCACACCACCAGAGGAGCTGGTGGTGGTACCTTTATCGAAGTATAGGACCCTTTCTACAATTATTAGAGAGACTTTCATAATAGTGTAATGCCAGTTGTGTAATTATTTTGTGTTGTAGGTGCATTGACTTGTGTATGATGTAATTGTGTGTATGTGTATGATGTAATCGTGGTTGAGTTGTACTGTGTATAAATACTATGGAGTGAATTCTCAGTGTAGAGTCTTTGATTTGTGAGTGAAGTTTGTTCTTGTGATGCCATATCTACTAAATTAAATGATTTAAGTTAACAATAGTCCCCTGAATTGCTTGGTGGAACGGGTGGCGTTACAATAGGGAAAATAATAAGCTACTGTAAATACAGTCATATTGGGTTGGAACTGGACTCATTAAGCCTCGGCACGTGCTATGCACGTGCCGAGGATTATGGTAGTCGTTTTGTGTGTCTGTCTGTCTGTTACAAAGTTATCTGAAGAATGGCAGCTCCATGCTGAAAATGGAAGGTACTTACGTTCATAAATCGAGATTGTCTAGAAATTTGACGTGTAGAATCTTGCAAAATGCTGTAGTTTCTGAGATCTGAGGTTTCTGTGCATCTCTGAGCGCTTTGCTTCGAACCACACCCATCAATTACGCCCTGTGTAGTGTGCGTTATCTAGAAATACAGTAGCTTGGCTATACGGCTGCTAACAGCATGCAGCTTCAGCTTGGACAGGAGTGATTTGTAAGTCAAATTTAGTGGGATAATTGTTGGTAGAACTATGATTGCAGTACAGTAACAGTCAGTGAACTTGACAGGTGACTCTGAGCACTCTAAATATTCTCAGTCAGTGCCACCTGAGCTCCCTGCTGGAGAGGGGCCATACGAGAATATAATAGTAGTGTGCCGAGGCTTATGCACCGTAGGTGCTTTCATTTTGTAAGCAATGCCATCCCTACATGTGCTTTTCTTGTGTTTTTCTCTTTGGCTGTTTACGAATGATAGTTTTGAGACGTTACACATTTGAAGCACACAAAGTTGATTTTTTTTCTCTCTATAGGGAGTTGTCTTGTACTGTTTGTGATATGATGAGCTTGTGGCAATCAAGGTTTCCTACCATTATTATTTTTATTGTTATTTATACAAAATAACTCACTCCATTCATGCTTCATCAATACATGTGTTTTGTTTCAATATTGTGTGTGATTTAATTTTGAATCAGTTAATGTTTGTAGCAGTGTTCATGATGTTAATGTTAAGTAATTTTTAAAAATATTTCCATTTTCAGTTTAATTCATAACATTATAAATTATATTTAAGGCAATTTATATCACTTGTACATACTGTAACAGCAAATATATTGATTTTCCCCTACAATAATAATATTATAGTTTGAAGAATCAATGAAGATGTGTTTTATTCATGAGTACTATATAATATTATAATTATTGTGCACGTGGAGAGAGTAGTCTAGTCCATAACTAAACTATAATGATAATATTATTAGTATGGATCCAGAACAACTAACTTACTTTCTTAATAATTATTGGCATGCATATCACATGATTCATAGCTATCCACAGCGAGACAATATAATTTAAAAC
Organism: Tethya wilhelma; assembly: GCA_964030475.1. Classification (NCBI taxonomy): domain Eukaryota; kingdom Metazoa; phylum Porifera; class Demospongiae; order Tethyida; family Tethyidae; genus Tethya; species Tethya wilhelma. Next base: position 839,527 of record CAXIPT010000005.1, on the reverse strand, counting down.
TAAAATTAATATAAAGTCATTGAGTTTGCATCATATTTCCTAAATTGGTGACATGTGAGGTGTCCTGCAATAATTGCGCTACACATGATACGTATCATGTGTATCCTGCATTTTTTTAGCTACCAGAAATATCAAGTTTCATGACTCGGAACCGGAACCGGAGTTGTACATACGGCCACCATACATACCGGTGTCACAGGACCAGAGCTCCCCCCGAAAATTTTCTCCGGGGGAGAAGTTCTCCTAAGGGTAATTTCTCCCCCCGGAGTTAATTTCCTAGGACGGAATCTCCCCCCTTAGGATACAAGCTCCCCCCCAAACAACAAGAGTTTATACTGTTGTCAGTGGCGTAGCCAAGGTATGGCAGAGTGTGGCTCTTGCCACACCAATGTGAACAAATAATATAAATTACCTTGTGTCGGATTGTTCTGTAGATCGAACTGAACTGGCGAGCACACCGGCAGGATACAAACCGCGTGCATGACTATCTCCCACTTTAACATTTGACCTTTGCTCGTGATCAGTCTTTGCCCTTTGCGCGTGGTCAGTCTTGAATCAGTCTTTGACCTTGCAATCATGAGTCAGCATGCAGTCAAAGCTTTCTAGTTTCTTCTCTAGATCTACAATGGGAGATGCACTTTCATGTTTGAGACAGCGTCTATGCTTTTGTAAATATTTTTTGGGATTAACTGTTTATTAATTTTACTGAAATTAAAGCGAAAAAAATTTCACAATGTAACAAAGAAATGAATGAGGCCTAGCCACACCAACATATTTAGCCTAGCTACGCCACTGCTGTTGTTGATGGTCATGAGGTACTAAAAAGGCTATGGATGAATGTCAGATTGTATACAAGCTTGTAGGACTATGAACCAATGGTCAGACACAAACATATGGCTGGACAGAGTCGAATATAATAACAGTTTCTATTTTATCGCTATGCGTGACTGATTGAGGAACGGAACGAGGAACGGTAGCTCTACCCCTAGTCCAAGCTCTAGTCCTAGCCCTAGCCCTAGCTCTAACCCTAGACCTAGCATTACTACAACATACTATTCTATTCATATCGTTTTTTCTTCACAATCAACAAGTTCAAGGCGGTAAAGGCACCCGGAGCGCCAGTCCTATGGGAGGAGTCCCAGTCCCAGGGCAAAATCTCCAGGGGGGAGGAAATATCCTTAGACCGGATCCTCTGGGGGAGGAGATTTTACCCGGAGTGAATATCCTATGACACCGGATACCCCGGCGCGCCCCCAGAGCCAGAGGGGCCGGGGCGCCCCTGGGTCCTTCCCGTGCGCACGTGTTTGCGGCCTAATCAAGCCATATAAATGAAGCTAGTTTCGCGCCAAATTACATTGTATTGAGGCATAGATAACTGGCTAGAGCTCAAGCTGCTGAATTCAATTGAGACTTCTGAGCGAGCCAAACACCTAGATTTTAGCCTGGGCTATTCAAGGTATAAAAGACGTTATTGACAAGATTGTTATTATATATTATCAGGTGTTTCACGAGCCCAAAAAGTATGGTTTTAATTAATATTATTGTCTTGTGCATGCAAGTTTACTGGACCTGAATGTACCTATCATCATATTATTATTGTTATTATTCCTGCATTATATATTCATGACTATGTTTTTTGCATGAATAAATTTTATTATTATATATGCAGAGATCTAGAGAGATTGAGCCGTTCTATATTATTGATCATGACATCAGCTATATATATGGTTCAAGTTGCCACTTTGCTCAGCCTCTACTGGGTGCTGTCAGTGAATATTGCATTTGCTTCTGCTCAGACTGCTGCATCACAAATCAGTGATGGTAAGAACAATAGGAAAGGGGGTGTGGACACCAGACTATGCTCACGCCCACAAGTTATTACAATAGTCTATGGTGAATTTTGAATGGAAAGGTTTTATCTCTATTTACACTAGTCTCGCGTAGCCAGACCCCTTTCGCTCCGCCTATATGGCTCCGCGGGAACATATAGGCGGAGCGAAAGGGGTCTGGCTACGCGAGACTATATTTACACCATGTTTGCACAGGATTTCAATCTGAGTCATGGACTGCCTTACAGGAATCCAATGCAACTGCAGTGTGTCGTATTGCTCAAAACACAACAGGCTTGACTCTAGTAATGTCTGGAATTCCTTCCAAAGGGGAGCATATTCACTCGGCCGAAAATTTAAGAGACAGTGAGTTTGGAGTTTTCTGCACTGGATTTCAGTACGATTCTGATGGTGTAGGATGGGTCACCTGCTATACAATTGCTACGCAGAATGTCAACAACTTTACCCTTGTGTGTTCCTTGCTCACAAGGGACTACTTAACTGTGGTATTTAACGACAGTATTACATTATGGGTACATGCGCAGCCACCTTTAGTGACTGATCATACAATGGAAGAACAGCAGAGCTCAACAGCGATAGCTGGTACTACTGAGGAGACTACTCATCAAAGCACCTTAGGAACTGTTGATTCTCCGTATTCGAGAACTGGTGCCGCTGTTATTGGTGGAAGTAAGTTGATTAATTTTTTGTGAATTGTATAGAATACTATTTAAACTTTCATGGGAAAAGTATAAAGAGTTTAATTTTGTCATTCATTTTAATAGAGGTTAATAATTTTCCTACCCTCTAGTGATTTTAACCCTCATCAGTACAATAACTATTAGACAAACATTTTCAAGTTTCAAACATCATGTATCAAAATTAATTAACTATAATAACAATGCTCATAATATTTTTTCTTGGTTTTTCTTCTAGCTATAGGTGGTTTTTGTGTCCTGGCAGCTGCAGTAGCTCTAGGCACTGTCGTTGTGTGGTATATCAAGAAAAGATGTTGTTCAAAGGTCACTATTGAGAATGTAACTAAGTTCATAATTATACAAAACCCTCCACCCACCCGGGCGCACACCATTCTTATCATCTGCATGTGGTCTATATTACGTGTATAATTATTGTATAGTTACATATTACTTGGGGAGGGAGGAACTTGGGTATGAGGCTATGATTTGTCTGTATGGCCTCTTCTTGCTTACGTGTGATTGGGTACTCTGAACAATAACTATAATGGTGGTTGCATTATTGTGGTAGTCGATCATTCTGTATTATCCATCATTCATACAGCCCTCTAGGCCTGAAGGCAGACCTACAAATATGTCATTTACCAGTGAAGATGGACTTGTCCAGTCCCCTGACCAGTGCGGATAAACATACATGTAAGGTAACTGGTTCTAGGCCTCATAGTCTCACCATTATTAAGTCTCGGCACGTGCAGAGGATTAGTACGGTAGTCGTTTTGTCTGTCTGTCTGTCTGTCCCATTGAATTAAATCTGAAGCCTGAGAAAGGCAGCTCTAGCGATCAACAAAATTGATGGTAGATATGTTCATAAATCTGAATGATCTTGTAGAAATAATTATATATTTTTACTGTCCAAAGTACTGTAGTTGCTGAGGTTTGACGCTTTTGTGCTTCTCAAGTTGAGCACTTAGCTCCGAGGCCATGCCCATTGGTTTGGTGTGCATTATCTAGAATTTGTGTTGAATGGAAGCATCTCAACCCGGGAGCTCTGCTACTCTGAAACAGTTAATTAATGTATAGATTTTCAGTGTGGCCTAGCTGAGCTAGCTATGCTAGCTATGCTGCAGTGTAACAAAGCACTACTAAGTTATATATTGATGCAGTTTCTTTAAACATTCATGCAGCAATGTGTCCATTCAAGGCTGTTTGATGAGTCAGGATCTCATGGTAATGCCCCGGCCATGCATTTTTTGATGAAAACTTGACTCTATAACTTAATGCTGCATGTCATATCCATTATTTGAAAGTATTCTTCAATCAAGTTGTACTGTATCATGCACATTCATGCTAGCATACCTGTATACAATTATATTATGCTCACTCATGATTTATAAGTAATTATTATTATTTAGCTGGAGCCAAACGATACAAAAAAAAACAATCATACATTAAAATGTCACTGACCTAGTAATGTAGATCATTAACAGTTTCATATACAGCAGCATGGGACGTACTTCCTGCATGACTTGTACTACTGGTGTCCAACGGCAACCGNGCTAAGCTTCGAGGCCACACCCATAATTTTGGGGGACGAGCCTGAGCGAGCTTCATAGCATAGACAGTAGAAGCTTAGCTACTGATATGAAATGGCCTGAGGTCCTTATACAAAGCAACAAAAGCCTATAGTTTCTGAAATCTGAGGCTTTTCAGCCTATCTGAGCTAAGCTTCGAGGCCACACCCATTCATCCTGTTAAAATTTTGGGGCAAGCATGAGGGGCGAGCCTGAGCGAGTCCCATAGCATAGCTGCAGACCTGCTTATTGATACACACTCATCCAACTTAGTACATTATACAGAAATAACAATAATATTAGACTACACAATAGACTGCTATAATATATCAAATACCATCAAAATACTTATAAGACAGGCGAGAAGAAGAATGAAGAAACAAACCAGAGATGAGAGAAGACTTAGACTTGAGAGCAGACATCAGGAGACCTCTAGACCTTACGAGAATGGTATTGTATACACTTTGTAATTTAGCAACGGAGTGAACGATACCAGTGTGACTGTGACGAGGTAGCTGCCAAATTTTGCGAAGAATATTATTAAAAGAGACCTCTAGATTTCTTAAAGCAGGTGAAGAGGACTTCCAGAGACAGGTACCATATAAAGAGAGACAGTAGGACTGGAATAATCTAGTCTTAACAATAGGATCACAACAGGAAAACATATATAAAATATAGTTAGCCTTGCGGCACATTTCGTTAGAGATGGCATAGATGTCTTCATCATCAGACAAGTTGCAAGTAAGAATGTGACCCAGGTGCTTAACAGATTTACTTAAAGTAAGAAATTTGCCACAGAATGCAAAGTTGGGAGTTGACAGATTAAAGTTTACCGATTTACTAAACTTAATAAGTTGAGTCTTATCAGGATTAAAAATAAGGTGGTGAGAGTGAGCAAAAGATGTACACGTACCAAGCATACTTCTTAGGGCAGATGCAGATGGAGCAATGAGAGCAATATCGTCAGCATAGCCAAAGGCACCAGCAAAGTAGTGGTTCCAAAAACAGCCAATACCATTGTTCTGCAGGTCATTTAAAAGGTCATCAATATATATAGTGAACAGAATTGGTGAAATGACACCACCCTGACGAACACCATTGGAGGAGGAAAATGGTACTGAAAAAGAATTACACCATCTGACTCGAAATTGCTGAGTTGCATACCAAGAGAGTAAAAGTCGAGAGACAGGAGTTGGCAAATTTCTTTGGAGTAACTTTTCGAATAATAGATTATGATCTACACGATCAAATGCTTTGCTGGCATCAAGAAAACAAGCATAGACATCAGTTTCATTCGCCACATACTCATATACAGTGTTCTTGAGAAGACCAGTACAAAGATCTGATGAAAAGGCAGGTTTAAAACCAAACTGTAGTGGTGATGTAGAAAAGCATTCCTGGAATTCAAAAAGTAAACACCATTTGAAGATTTTACTCATAGTGGGGGCAAGTGCAATGGGACGATAACTGTCAGAGGCAGAAGGATCTTTACCTGGTTTAGGGACAGGTACTAAAATACAATCTCTGATAGACTCAGGAACATGACCATGATGTAGCATCGCAGTAAACAGTTTAGAGAGTGGTTTACACAAAACATCTATAGCATAGATGAAATGGTTAGACATGCAAGTAGTGCCATCTCGCTTATTAAGTTTCAGCTTCAAAATAGCTTCCCGGACACAGTCCTGGGAGATGTGGATGGAAGACAAGTCAGAGGAGCTGACTGAGGCTTGAAGACAACAGAACAGATTGTCACGAGAAGAACAGTTAGAACCTGAGTTAAGTAACGAACTAAGATTAGACGAAAAGAGATTTGAAATTTCTGTGGGGTCAGAGTGACCATCCACACATTCTGGAAGAGAGGAGGATCTTGCAGAAGGCTTAGAAATCAATTTGACTTGACGCCAAAACTCAGAGGAGTTAGAATTGAGTAAAGCATTAGCAAGCTTCTTACGTTTTAAATGACATTGACGGCGACGAAGACGACGAACCTCATATTTGTATCTCTTTTTGCTATGCTTTTTTTATCTGGAATAAAACCCCTGCAGATGGACAGCCACAATCGGTCCAAACTTTGTGCCAAAAAGAGGCAGACTCCTTGAGAGAGGCAGCAGCAACATTCCAACCAGAAAGGGGTGAATGATGATGCCTCTGATGATTGGGGAGACACTCATTAGAAGCCGCAACAAAACAACTAAAAAGTTGGGAACAGTATGAGTCAAGAAATAGTGAGTGATCAGAGCAGACAGGCAGGCAACAATCAAAAACCTCATTGGGAAAAAGGGGTATGTTAGCTAAAAGATGCTCACAAAAAAGGTTGATGTGATCTTGATCAACAATAGACCAATTAACAGAGCAATAAGAATTAGGTGTAAACTGTGATGCATTAACAGTAGGTGTAGAGTTAACAGGAAGGGAAAGAGAATTAGGAATATTAAGTCTAAAATGCAAAGACAGGTGATCAGAAAAATTTGTAGCAGAGTCCTGAGCGAATACAGAATCAATCAAATGAGCATGATTAGAACAGGTGATAATGTGATCAGAAAATAAAAACAATGACGTTTTGTGACGTTTTTTGTTGATACGCGGGTACCACGTCCGGGAACGTTTGCATACTACTCCGTGTATTGCGCATTTTGCTTTTACTCGCGTAATAGTACTACGTGGTCAGCTGTTATTAAAAGCCTAAGTAGCTTGCGTAATGCGCACTTAATACTGTAAGGTTTCTGTTTACAACCCATTTATAGTAACAAAACACCGCTTATATAGTGACACAGTTCCTTTAAGGACAGTCCCCCAAGATTTTCCAGCAAATTCTACATTGATTTCTAATGCAGATAATTCTGAAACCAGAGCACAGCTCCCAAAAGTTAATGTATCTAATGAAACTATAATCTCTTGTTATTCTTCTTATTCATAACTAAAAAGTAAGGTTACGGGCTAGTATTTGAATATGAATAATTCATGAGCCAGCCTAAACTAGGCTTTTATGGCAACACTACCACTTGGACCAACTTCTACTGCTAGAAAAGCGCAGTCATCACCTGCTTATTCTTAGATAATGGAAAGTGTGGATTATTACAGCGCGTCTGTCAAGTAAGTCAGGCTCAAATAAAATTTTGGCGTCAGTTTTTTCCAACCTGGTGAGTTGTTCTTCAGTTCCTGAATGCTGTGGCAGAGAAAACCTACACTGGTTCTCGAGGGCGGCTCGACGAGATTTTCTTTCAACTCCAGCTACAAACTCTTTGAGCAGCTAAAAAGTGTTCAGCAGAAGCGCCCCAGGCACATGCCATGCAGCTACCAAAGAGCGCTTCGACGATCCAGCTGTTTCTTTTTGTAAAAACTCTTCGAGCTGCCCTTTACCTTCCACTGTGCAGTACTTTAGTCGCGAATATACGGTAAGATTTTTGCAAGTTCTGCAAAAATTGACGCCAAAAATTAACTATCTGCTTCCGCATCTAAAATAACTATATAGCGTGTGCTTATTTGCATACTTGCATTCATATTCAAACACTAGCCCGTATCTAAGTTCTCATCGGAGGGATTCTGCAATTTGTAAGTATTACTTTAGAGTAAATTAGCTGCAAAAAAACATTTATTGTCATGGTTTTTGTCATTGATTTTTGAAGTGTAGAGATCTCCTTAGCCTACGCGCGATCGTAAATTAAAGATGACGTCATCGATAATGTGGCACGGTTGCCTAGTGATATCATGATTTGCTCGCATTGCATTACGTAATGCAATGTAAATGGGCCTGGGGCGCGCGCACGTTTTGCTGAGACCTACGCATTCCTAACGTATAATTATGTGACTGTTGTGGCCGGCCGTGGGGATCCCCCGGGCCTGCCCCTCGCCGTGTTGTCGCAAAAATTAATGGGCGGGGGGGAAAAGTTATGCAAGCGTATGTCTCTTTACACATCTGACGCTGCCGACGNTCAAACCAAGTCACGTGTCAAGGTAAAAAGAGCAATAATGACAGTCAAAGCGGCATAGTTCTGAAAGGAGCGGGCGGTGATGAGAAACAATGAATCTACTTTGCCTGGCCTTATGGAGAATAAACACAAAATTAGCTAATATTGCCTTATATTTTTTTAAAGGGATAAACGTAAAATGAAGGCTAGCTTACAAGATTTTTTATTATATGCGGGAGTGCAATTACTAAAACCACAGAAGGTATTACTATAATTAAAAATCATGTTGATTACATGATAGTGCAATTACTGCTGTAATTGCACTCCTGGTGTATAGGAGAAATGTATTGTGACTCCATAAAGTATACTATTATTCCGGAAATTATGCCCGCACATTCGCCGCAACCCTAAATTCAAGTTTCATAGCTATTTTGGATTCGGACAAAGTGTGTGATGGCCTCAGACTTACAATATTTCTATTTACACGGCCATCAAGAAATAATATCGAGATCAAGCTGTGCTGCCTAACAGCACTGGCATTACTCACAGTCAGCTCAGTCTAGCTAGCTGCTCATTTCTTCACTGACACAGCCTTGTTCTCGTGTGACTGGGCAGCTACACAATTATGGACAGATTGGTGACAGAGTCCTTAATTGTGCATGCCCCAGTAGTAATTTTTAATAATCCAGCCTTTTTATAGCCTAATGGCATACTTTAAACTCCTGATTAGGCCTTGACATAATTTGCTCTTTTTCCTACCTATTTTGCTTTTCTTTAAATTTTTGCTTAATATTTCAGCCCATTTTGCCTTTTATTTTACCTATTTTGCTTAATAATTGCTAATTAATAGGAAAGAATTAAACCACTACCCGTTAATACTTTTCAATGCTGAATATACAGGCATTATTAATTTTGGGTTTGTGAAATGTAAAGTATTAGCTTTAATGATTACCTTTTATTATCATTTTGGTACACTGTAAGCATGCATGTAACAGAAAAATCAGCTTGAGTGTATAGAGTACGTGTAGAGTGTAGTTGTCTAAGTGCATGTTCAAGTTTTAATTATGCACTCATGCATGCATCATGCAGTCTTACCAAAAGTGTGAAAATATTCTGCCCATTTTGCCAATTTTGCTAGCAAATTACAATTCTTTTCACTACCTATTTTGCTCAAAATTTTGCTAGCAAATTCTGTCAAGGTCTAGTCCTGATATCCCTGAATGTGGTCCTAATACGCCTCAATCACCTGGATGTGGTCCTCATATGCCTGAATATGATCCTGATACATCTGAATGTGGTCTTGATACGCCTGAATGCGATCCTGATACATCTGAATGTGGTCTTGATACGTCTGAATGCGATCCTGATACGTCTGAATGTGATCGTCATAATTCCAGTCAAATTCCACTCCAGATTCCAAGCTCCTCATAAATTCATCACAGTAAGTGTCTATAGCTACTAATAAGTGTAGTAAATTCAATTGCAATCATAAAATTAATTGTCTACCCATGTAAATGCATTACTATGTTATTGTATAATGATATTCATTGTAGCAATATTGACTCGGGCTATATACATGCTTGGTTGAAAGTATCCGCTGAACTATATGCATGAGTCAAACAGTAATTCTAACTATTTTGTTCATTAAACTTTGTGAGTAGTCATATAGGTATGTTGCTTTGTTCTTTGCATGTATGCTGTTTTTGTCCATTAATATATACTAACAGGCTATTATTCCTGTATAATTATTATTTTTATATTAAAAAATATATAATTATATATAACATTATAATAATTATTATGATAAGTATTATTAGAGCCAAACATGTACAGTATACATAATCAATCACACTGTCACTGACCTAACAATGTATCATTTACAGTAATTATAAGGAAAGGAAATAATCTGCATGACCCTAGCTCATTAATTACTAGAAGGCAATGAAGTCTTGTCAATAGTGATTTGTGAGGATTCACTGAGGAATTCATGAGAGGTTGTCTGAACATCTGTGAGGGGAAATATTATAATCCTTTCAATCGAGAAACTGAGCAAGAATAGGTATTTGAAATTTTACAGTACTATCATAATCATATGGCATTTATATATTCTTTTTTCCCTTTTTTTCTATTATAATATTATGCAAGTGAACATTTGCAAGGGTAGACAGTCAGATAGCTCAGTGAAAGCTAATAGGTGACGCTACCTACTACATAATTAAGTTAGCTTACTTACAACAAGAGTGTATCATAACTTGAATAATGTGCAGAATCAGTGCCTTCTGAAGAGTCTGGACTCATAGCGAGATCACTATAAATAAAACTGAAGCTTCTCTTGCAATAGTGCAAGCCATGTGGTGCCATGGTTTTGGAGGAAACCGTGATGATTGGTTAAAAACTAATCATAATAACTTCTAATCAGAAACCTGAGCAAAGAAGTGATCATAATAATTCCAACCAACCCAAGATACAAACCGATTTATGATAATAGATAGTATACCCAAGGTTCTACGTATACTATAGTAGTACACTGCATGAATACAGGGAAATTGCCTTGTGCAGATTTATGCACATTCAAAAGCAGTATTGGCAGCAGCTAAGCTAGCTACATACAGAATCAATCTGACTCTGCATGATTGCAATATAATCATTAATTTGTGTAGCTGATTGCTGGTATCATAACATCAATTGGTAAAGGTTATCAAATTCAAATGTATAACAGGAACAATTATTGCCAAATTGGCACCATTTTCATCGGGTATTATGACACCCCAATCCGGGCTGCTACTTCCATAATTCTTGGCCCTGCAGGATTACATACCTCATTCCTAGTCTGATGCCGAGACCCTTTCTTTCCTTCCCTTCCCCCCCTCTCCCCCCCCATCCCCAAAAAACCCAGTAAGAAAGGTAATTACAGAAGACATTGGTAATTACCTTTCTTATACTGGGTTTTTTGGGGTTTTTTGTAGCATAACATACATGTCATGCTGACAATAGCTTTGCAAAAATCATGTGTGTTCATCATAATCTTTGAAGGGTAAAAAAAATTAAAAAATAAAAAAAATAGGACAATAAAATTAAAGAACTCTTGAAAATAGCCAGCTAGCTTGTAAAAACTTGAAGAAAGGGAAAAAAAGCCCAGCACAGAGGAAGCCACTCAGTCTTAACTTCCAAGACATTCAGCAGGTGTGGGTTGCCATCCTGATCCTTCATCCAGTGTTAATTGGCTGCTAGTTCCACAATTTTTGGCCCTAGCCCTGCACACTCTCCTGCATGCACGCTATAAAGGTGCTCGGCAAATATCTATGCTCGCACTAATGCACTCGGGAATACTGCATGACTTGATATAGAAGCTAGCTTGGTTGAATTTGAAGCTTGAATCCTCATTATCAGTGAGTCAGTATGTATACAGTATGCTACACTGTCACATTATAGGCTGCATGACCCATGATAGTCTCTGTGGGGCCGGCTGGCCCACGAGATTAGTGACCCAGACAAACTGCATGAATGAATATGAAATAATAATATCATGCTGAATTATGCAGCCATTTGGAATTTTCAATGCTATAGTCTATATAATGATTTGTAGAATAATTATGTGACAAATTTACCTTGATGAAAGTCTCCTTGTAAACCGTACGCGTCCTGCACCAGTGCATGCACGTACGCCATTGCTAAAAAAAAACCGGCCATCACGTGACATATTGCAAATTTCCTGTACATGTGCGCGCGTCCGCGTGATCGATCCTGGGCGTTTCCGATTCCATGATATGATCCAGATGGATCATTGATCCCGGTTCACATAGTCTCTATTTAATATCTATGGTCTGAGCAGTGCCTCTGAGATTCCAATTGAAATAGTAGACACCATTGGATAGTCAGAGGACCCTCGTCCAAGGAATAATTGTATCTGCTGACTATTTCAGGAGAATATCACCCAGTAAGTGAAGTACACACATTTTTTTGCAAAGCTTTTGTAAGCCGGGGTAGTCACCTTGATCTACATTATGAATTTAATGTAACATGTATACTACTTTGTACTCTATCACTGAATTTGAAACACAACTTGGCATACTTAAAACTTTTCATTTATTAAATTTTTGTAAACTTGGTGTATACATTCATGTGTTGAAACAAAATTTAAAACATAGATATACACTTAAAAGACATACAGTGTCAGGACATGTATAATTCAAAGTACTTTAATTGGAAAACTCCGAATCCTTAGACCAGTACTTCGTGGATCACTGCATAAAGAAATAAATTAACGATATTAATTTTTATTAAATTATATTCTTGTTCACCAACCCAGTATGCAGATTGAAAATATCAAACTTTAATTCTGCCAACGTTTCGGTAACAATGCAGTTACCATCATCAGGGCAAATAATGAGAAAATATGCATGAAATCAACAGTTTTTATCAATGTTCAATGTTCACGCACGCTCAGTGGAGGCGTGTGACGTCACCTCTCCAGAGTGGGCGTGGCTCCCACTCGAGTTGCAGTTAGCGTCTCGATCGTGATGTTGGTGACCAAGGCGGGGCTTGAACTTCTGTTTGAGTTGGAGCCAGACTTGAGAGATCTCTTTGCCTTCATCTCTGTTCAGTCTAATTCTTGGGTCTGTTGTTCTGATGTAGAGTGCTTCCTTCACAAGTCTTTCCTTGTGATTCTCTTCCACATCCAGCACTTCAACATTCTTCCAATCCATTTCATGTCCATCCTTCCAGCTGTGTTCTGCAACAGCTGATCTCTCAAATCGGCCATACTTGCATGCAGCAAAATGTTCTTTCATTCTAGTAGCCATTGGTCTTCCTGTCTCTCCTATATAGCAATCTCCGCACGTACAATTGATCTTATACACCACACCACTTCTCTGTTCTCTATTGACAGGGTCTTTCACTCTGGTCAGGATCTGAGTGTTGGTGGTGATCTGAAAGCTGCACGTATATTGTAATCCTTTAGGATCCTCCTGATTGCTTCGCTTGTTCCTTGGTAATACGGAAACACTGCTGTTGCCAACGGTTCGTCCTCTGAATCTGTCCTATTAGGTGTCAGCAGCTGCCTGTTCTTTGCTTCATTCTCAACGACACTGGGGTAGCCGTTCCCCTTCAGGACCTTCTCAAGGTGTGATTGCTCACAACTCAGGGAATCTTTGTCACTCGTAACTCACACATTTACGGGAAAAATTTTCAAGTATACAGGGATAAGCCCTGCCTATATTGGAGGACAGAGGGGCAGTTGTATTACATAGAAGCTGCTGCAAAAGTTCTGATTTTCAGACTGTGCCAAGAGCTCCAAGAATGATTCTTTGTTATCTTCCCATACTCACTGTACAAAATTGTCCTCCAAGATGGCTGACTTTTTTTGTCATGTGACCTGTGACATCACGTGCAACGGGTCTACATTTCTACTCACATTCAGGACTAGTCCAGTAAAAACTAGTATGATATTGGAGTAGAGAAGGCCAAGCGCTTTTGATTGATACTTAGCAAGGTACAGTTATGTAGCTAGCTACCTTGGCATGGAGAAGAGAAAAATCTGTAATAGACACATGAAGCTCAAACAATACATTTTAGACTGTTTACATCTTGGATAATGGGCAGCTAAGTGCAGGAGCAAGTATGAGGGGTGAGCCTGAGCAAGCCCTATAGTAGATTAGGTAGAGTATAAAAAATGGACTGGCAACAAATCTTTTTGTAGTATGAAGCCTTATATGACATCAAAGGAAAAACATTTACTCTAAATCCCATACTGAGTAGTGAGTAAGTGCTACTATATATAGACTACAAAACATGCATCCTGTGGTTGGAAAATAGAACACATTTGAACACTATAATAATTATAGCTACGTGTACTAGGCCATAGATAATAACCACTGCAATATCACCTGCACACTGCTAAACGGTAAAATTTTGGTTATTAAAAATTATTAATTTGAGAGAATGCTTTTCAATTCAAAGAGAGAATGGAACTGATGCTAAATTCTAGCCTATGCAGTCAATGATGACCAAAGACCCTATCATGAGAAGCATAAAGATATCGATTCACTTATTCATGACAGTGTAAAATAAAATTTTCTTGCCTATGTAATTTACTGTTATCAACATTGAAGAAATAAAATCTAAATTTGAACATTTGCTGCAACTGTGCTCTACTATCCCTAGCTGTGCAAAATTCAAGGGCAATTACGAAAAATTAATAATTGCACGGTTAGTAATACAGAAGTCTGTACAAACAAGTTTATAAGTATGATTAACATTAATATTAATTCTTTGCACCATTTTGATGACATCACAATGAATAAATGCCAATTTACAAGTTATTTTTTGCATAATAGTAGCTACACATTATATCAACTTAGCTCCAAGTAGAGTGTGAAAAGAGCTAAACTCTTATATGCATCAATAAACCAATATGTCTATCATCTTATTTGAAATGCCATATAGCGGGAAATTTTCGTATTTTTCGTATGCTGGTCGAATGTACAAAAATTAAAAATGCGAAAATTTAACATCCGCATTTACTTTATACGAGTGTGCGCCGCGTATACGAAATTTAAAACTACGAAAAACCTTTTATCCCATTAAAACTTGATTTTTTTGGGATTATCTAGAAGAATGCCTTTAGAGTTAATCAATTACCCGCGAAGTATGTACTTGTGTGTACTAAAAAATTATATTTTTAAACGCGAAGTACACACTTTTGCGTACTATGACCTTTAGCGCTATTGTTTAGACAAAGCGTCTAAGCATTGAATTCTGAACTTCCTGCACAAATAGGTAAAGTACCTCTCTACTAAAATACAAAGTTTGAGTTGCAACTCTTGAAGGGGTGTGGCTGTAGCAGTAGCTACACGACCAGAGGTCACGATCGACGTGATCACAATAGTGATGTTTAGATCAACGTTTTCTCTACAGCCTTTCAAGGGACAAGCTTCAAAGTTGTTACGTAGGTGCAGGGATAGTTAGGCTATAGCCATAGCATCGCTTTTGTGAGCGTTGGTGCCAAGCTACAAAAAAAGCCTAAGACGACAAAAAATTTTTTAGCGTATTCGACGATTAGACCCTTCCGTACTTTGGCTATTTTTTACAGTTAAAAGCTACACTAGAGCAGCGAGGCTTGCATCATAGTTAGCATGAAAGTTGCTTAGCTGTATCATAAAAGAAACAGAGTCCAAACTGTCTTTGTAAAAAAAATATAAAAATAATGCGTAGCTACTTGAAATTTGAATTTTCATCTTCGCGGTATGACGTATGTAATCGGTTAAAGCTCTGATTTTTCTTTGCATGATAGTACCCCCTATATAAACTACATCTTCACAGTAACTTAAGGAACTGTGTCACTATTATAGTCTAGCCTCGTTCCCAGGCTCTCACCTTTGACCTTACACTCACGGTAAGGAAGGAGAGAGCCTGGTCAGAAATATCACGTGAATCAGTTCGTCATTGATGATGCGAAGGTAGACGTGACCTTTGACCTCTGCCGCGATTGTGCCGTTTTATGAGCGCCTAGCATGAACAACTTGAAAGTAAGTAATTTTACTGTACTTACCTTGCTTATTTTCGTGGTTTGGGCAGCTAAAATCAATTTATAAATGGTAGCAGCGTTAGTTCAGACTCGCTGCAACTTGCAGAGGTCAAAGGACGTGTCTACCCTAGTGTCTATCCCCACGTCATTCACGTGATATTTCCGACCAGGCTCTCTCCTTCCTTACCGTGAGTGTAAGGTCAAAGGTGAGAGCCTGGGAATGAGGCTAATTATAGTCAACTTAAAATAAAAATCATTACGTTTTGTGATGTAACCAAAATTGTGCATGTTTGCACACTTGCTCGTGTACTGTACACCATAGATCTTCTAAAAATTCGGCACCTCTTATTGCCGAGCGCCTTAGCACGAGGCAGTGCAATCGTGCAGGGCCAAAAATTATGGAAGTAGCCAGCCAATTAAGCATCATAACACCGGATGAAAACGGTGCCAATTTAGCAAAAATTGTTCCGGTTATGCATTTGAATTTGATGACCTTTACCAATCGATGTCACTAAACACATGCATGCAAGTGCCCACACTACTGTCAATGACAGACAGCCACTGACTGGAATACTGGTTGCCATACTTGAATCCTCTAGCTAACACCAGAAGAAGTGAGAGTTACTAACCTGCTTGCTACCACTGTGACTCTTGCAAAATGATTATGATTATACCTGCACAGTAAGTGCTCAATCAGATTCAGTGATTCTAGATATAGCTTAGCACTAGCTGCTAACAATGCTACTTTTCAAGTGTGATTCAAGGAATGCCTACCGTAGATCGGGAAATTTTTGTCGGTAAAAAATTTTATTGACGACCATTACTGACGAAAATTAAACTTGGTGAAAATTTATTTTGTATGGCAATTTTTACCGAATTATTCGCAACGACGAAAATTAAACTACGTGAAAATTTAACAGGCAAATATTTTACCGACGAAAATTTCCCGATCTACGGTATATCTGCGCGAGGCAATTTCTCTGCACTCAAGAGTACTGCTAGTTATAACTGTTACCTAGGAGATAGCAAAGTCTTACCAGAGTGGTATACTACTCTATAGTCCTTACAAAAACAATTAGAGTAATTACAAGGCAGTGGTCAGCCTAGGTAACAGTATATAAGACAGTCCTAGATCCTACACACATCAAGATCACCAGCAAGGAGATTCGTGCTGCTTCCCTTGGTCCATCATCTGGCCAGTTATTTCATGATGATCTGGTGTTGGTTGTATATGAAGTAAAGATAATAGACCTGGTTTTCTTGTTGACACCCATCATAGTGAGAGTTCTTACTAGTTGCCTGTAGCTAGTAAAACTCGCTTTTGGCAGTTGCAGTACCTGAACACTTATCTACAGCTAACTGATTCTTAATGGCTTAATATAATTTTCTGTATGTTTGTGTTTGTGTCTCCCCTAATACCCTCTTGTGCCTATCTGCGGCATGTTCAATGACAATAATAATAATACAATGGGCTGAAAGTGGTGCTTCTACCATCTGGGCTTCTAGAGCCATTAAAAGTAACTTGTGGTACATACATAAACAGATTTTTTTTGTTAATATTCATCATTTTTAAAATGCTTGTCATTTTGTGCAAAAAAAAGAGAAGCAAGACTTACATGACTTATATGTGTTGATTTACATGTATATTATCCATAAATGCTGAAAACTTTAGGAAGCACAAAAAAATTACTTTCTAAACTAAATATAAACCTATGTGGTTGTTCAATATGCTCAGTTATTTAGTATGCTGTGTCTAGAGAGCTGGCAGACTCTATACTTTCCTATTGCTTTTGTATTGCAGAGTTACATAATACATAGTATCCGGATTTTGCCGGTACTGTATTAAAGAGCCGGCACCATTGACTACAATTAATTTAGCTTTAGTTTACGGTGGCGGCTCTCTAGCCACTGCCTATTTAGTACTAGTGCAGCTGCTATGTAGTAGTGCTTATTGTATATCTCCTAGGAGACAGAGGTACCTGTATTCTCACATACAAAAAGCCTTACAAGTTCTGTATTCTGTACTGGTACAGCAAAAAACCACTAATTAATTTACAGTACGCGTGCGCATAAGCCCACGTGTAATCAGGTATGCATTCAATGGAAAGCATTTTGAATTCAGTGTAGCAGAGCAGAAAGAAGCAGGACCAAAATGCTGGCTTTTCGCTGAAAAAAGGAAGCCTATCCACTCCAAAAAGGTAAGGAATTCAGACCACTGAGTCTTGGTACCCCTTGGTTCAAATTTGCTAGCTGTTTTGCATGGGATCAGCTGATGGCTCTGCTTGCTGTACAACCCAGCCATTGGAAAGCCACTAGGAAGAGCCAGGAGCAGTGAATAGGCTTGCGTAGCTCGGATGGAGCAACTGTGGATGCTTTTCAGACAAAAAGCAGCCATGCAAAGCTGTTCATTAGCAGTTAGGAGCTCAAAGAGCTACTAAGCTAGCTTGGACCACTGGCCACTAGCCGGCAGTACCAGGCAGACCAAAGAAGCTTGTTCTAAAAGCAGATGGATCTAGCACAGAGTATATAGTAAGGAACAAAATCCAGCATAGAAGCAGCCTGGTACATCTGGCAAGCAGCCTTGCTTGTGGACAAGCATCCGGTATAGGTATTGACAACAGGTACACTAGTAAAACCATGCTTTTGTCTAGGAAAGCATTCGGTAGGCCTGTAACTGGGCAAGCACCCAGTGTGAAAGTAGTACAAAAAAGCAACCAGTAGCTCAGTTATAGCCATGCAGTGACAATTAAGCATCTATTACCGTATATAGCGGGAAATTTCCGTGGGGGGAAATTTTTGCGGATTTCGCGGTTTGGCAGCTTTCCGCGAAAATTTTCCCCCACAAAATTTGTAAGGTATGTGGTCATCACGCGTGTAATGTTGAGACGCATTGACACAATCCACGAAAATTTTCCCCGCGAATTTCTATTCAAGACAAAAACGCAAAAATTTCCCCCCACGAAAATTTCCCGCTATACGGTATCTGTGGTACGACACATGATATGTAAACAAAAAGCAGCCTTTTCCAGTGCTGAACCATCAAAAAAGAAGAAAATGAAACAAATGTTATTGGAACATTGGAGATTTTTAAAAATGCACAAACATAAAATATACATGCAAACACACACAAGCCAAAAACAGCCTCATATAGCAGTGCTGTATTCTGTTTACATTACACCTATTCATTAAAAGTGATATACAATAACCCTTTCGCTTGGAATTTGTTGTAAAATTGCACAAACTCTAAATTCAAAAATTTCTTAAATACGTCATCATTTTGGTTCATGAATTTATTCATTGTCGGCATGTCGGCACCGGATATATCCCATAGTGGATTTTGAAGTGGTCGGTACTCTGATCTATAATGGATTAAGTGGTTCGCCTTTGAACAAGCTTTGAAGTTTGCTTTCATCGACTTATTTTTTATTTATTTTTTTTCCAAAAAATATGAGCTTTACAGTAGTGTGTGTGATTGTGGGTTGATAAACAAAGACTCCTATGTGCATGCAACACTAGCGCTTGCATTTCTGGGTGAATTCTGGGCGATCGAACTCGAAAGGTACCTGCTGGCATCCATTGAAGGGGTGTGGTTGAGTTATGACGTAGAGCAGTGATTGAAAACGTCACAACAGGGTTCAAGAGTTCATAATCTTGTGAATTTCGAGAGCGATCATAACCAGAAACGCCGATTTGCCGATTTCATCAAGCGAAAGGGATAAGTCAGTTAAAGCATGGGCCTCTGTGCTGTATACTATGTTTAAAACAGATTTTGGCTTGTGCTAGAAATCCCAAAGTATATCTAGTAACCAGTTTGCATTGCTAAGTGCTATGAATATTAATTAGGTATACTGTAATGTTCTAATAATTTAGAAACTAAATTTCCAATCAAAATGCCCATGTGGCCACCCTGGCCAGTATAACTGCAGGATACTCTTTCAGCCCATTATATAACTATATCATATACTGTTACCTACGCTGACTCAGAGGAGGTATGACACACGAGTGTCAATTCAATGATTTAGCTGACTCAGCATGGTAGGTGCACATGACCAAATCCAATAGCAAACTATGGTGGTCACGTGATTGGAATGCACTAATTGACACTCGCATGTCATACCTCCTCTGAGGCTGACCAATACTTTGTAACTACTCTAATTGTTTTTATATAAGGACTAAAGTCTGTTTGGGTTCACTTGAGCCCAGGAAGTGGTGTGGTTTTGCTTAAGTACAGCTTTACCCCATTTGTGGTAACAGCCATTGCATTTGTGGTGACAGCTATTACATCTTGCAAGTTTGCTTTCTTTTTACGATTTAGCCATTCCTGTGTCTCACTACATTTCCAATGTTTTTTTAACTTGTTTGTTCTCATTTTTTCGCATTTGAGTTTGTGTGCCTGTATGCCGCAAGTTGTGTATAGCCTGAAAGTGAAACACACATCTCAGTCATTTGGAGGCAGGAGCTATATCATAAGATTTACTTGCTTTGTTATAATTATTATGATCACCTCCTAAGAAAAACAACCAGGTAGCACAAATAGTTCCAGGCAACTTGCATTTGAATCCCAAATAATGCACACTTAATTTTTGTGTGTGGTGTCAATTTGAATTCCCAGTACCTCATGAATTATGCATGAGTGTAGAAATTACTGGCGACCATACGGAGAAGGCGCTTTTTGGCTTGTATCTAGCTACTCAATGATCGAGAGGCATGAAAAACCGATGACAAAAGGGACTGACCACAAAGAAAATGAAGGCACCGATGGTGCACAAGCCTCGGCACACTAGTCACTATAGCACAATGTCATATGCATATACTGTACACTCTATAAAAGATTACATGAGTGTATTAAGACAATAATCCAACTATGTCGGGTTAGCCACATAACTCTGTGATGAAACAGAGCAAGCAATGCATCATGCCTATAGTGGATACTTGCTCATCATGATTCACTGTCCGAGCCTCATCTGAGCTGTTTCTCGGAATGTGTACTTGTAGCAAGTTAACCAGATGAGCTATACTTAGCAGCAATGCCATCCACTCATAGATATTCATCTAAGATGCACTTGAATGCTCAGCTGTTGTCAACTTAGCAACTGAGGTCTAGCTGGACTGACTACCAGTGAAAAATCAGTAGCCATGCAGCTTAGCTAGCAGGCCATACTGAAAAATTTATACATGCTAATACATCTATATGCTTACATAGCAAGCAGACCAACTTCTGGATGTCTTGCCTAGTACCACTGACCAACAGCAACATCACAGCATCTGAATTTCAACACTAATTCTAGAAAACGCACACCAGATTAATAGGCGTGGTCTCGAAGCTTAGCGCTCAAAAGAAGCACAAAAGGCTCAAATCTCAGTAACTACAGCGTTGTGGACACCAAAAAATAAACATCTACAAGATCATTCAGATTTATGAACGTAAGCACTATCAAATTTGTCGCTAGAGCTGCCTTTCTTGAGATTTCGATGGAACAGACAGACAGACAGACAAAACGACTACCGTAATCCTCTGCACGTGCTACGCACGTGCCGAGGCTTAATAAAAGCACCGATGGTGCATAAGCCTCGGCGGCGGTACACTCCGCAGTGTCACTTGCAACTTGTGATGTAGCAGCATAAATCACAGCAATGAACCAGATGAGAAATGCAGTGATTATATCAGCTGTTGTCAGATGCTACTGAGCAAACCTCTGGGCTACCTGAATCATGTAATATCAGTGCTTCAAAAATGGTCAAATGGTGACCATACAGCTTTGTAGCTCACTGGTAAACAAACTGACACAACTAACTTGTAAGCTCAGAATTTTAGCTTGCAATCAATTGGGTTACTTAACACTGACTGAAGCACATCCAGTCCAACTGTATATCTAGATAACGCACACTATATGTGGGGCGTGATTTATGGGTGCAGTTTCGAAGGTAAGCGTTCAGAGAAGCACAAAAGCCTCGTATCTCAGAAACTACAGTGTCTTGCAAGATTCTACACAACCATTTTCAAGATAATTTCGATTCATGAACATAAGTACCTTCTGTTTGGACCATAGAGCTGCCATTCTTCACATTATCCCATAACAGAGACGCACACACATACACACAAAATGACTACCGTAATCCTCTGCACATGATACTCACGCACCGAGGCTTAATAAGTTTGTTTGTTCAAGGATCAGCTTCTGAAAGTGAATAGTCTCTGAGAAAAGTTGAGCCAAGATAGAAAACTAAGAAGAAGATGGAGAAAATTGTAGGCTTGGCATATTTTAGTTTGTTACTTTAGCAATGGTTTTAGGCCATGTTTTTGGGCTCATTAGAAAGAAAAAGAGCTAAATAGTAGCTTAAGAAACCTTTTAGAGCCAAGCGCTCAGTTTTTGCGGAGTTATTCGCGTGAATATTTGTGTCGTGTTAATGGGCCATCTATGCCATTCCTATGTACCCAGTAATATCGTACTGGGAATAGTAGTGTTTGTGGGTGGGGCAAACTCATCTTTACTCAGCATTGATAGGTTAAGTGTCTAATAATCCAAATTTAAAAAAGTTTGCTCTCTTCAACACTGTACAGTTAAAGAGTTGGAAGAGAGATTCAAATCAAGCCGCCATTTTCATTGTACATGGCAAAGGACTTCTACCCAACCTTATATACAATTGCAAGTAATCGCCTACATGTCTGTTTCTGTGATTTTCCACACACACTCACCTATTAACAGGTTGACCTGGAGGCTTGAGCACTCTTGGAGCATTCACTTCATCTTGAGTAGACCTAAAAAGAAGGAAACCAAATCAACTACAGTGCATGCCCCTCAAAATAAAATTTGTTATGTAAAAAAAAAAAAAAAACGTGCACGAAACGGATTCTCAGCTATTACAAAACCATTGCTCACTCGAGCTTCCTGTTAGTAATAATAAAAAATAAATGCTGTTTGTCATGTGGGTCACATAGTCAGGTGAATCTTAGTAGAATAATTTAGAGCCGATATGAACTCTGATTTTGACTTGAAGGTGGGTGGGGGTAAATTCAAAGTGTTCGTCGACAATAATAAGTGAGACAATGAGTGAAATAACTATAGTGACTAAGTAGTAGAGCATGTACTAACTGTAAAAAGCATGGTATTGCTTGAGATAACTGAAAGTCCAAATCATATTGTGTTACAATTACTTCCTGTAAATCTAATCATTAGACAAGGAATGGAAAGAGCTCTTTCATGTACAATGACTAGTCTGACTGTCAACAGAGACACATACCTGGCAGTTGTGATAGAATTAGGTCCATGGACTGGCTGCACGGAAGCTTCTGCCTCAGTTTGTATTTCTTCAGCTGATGCCTCATCAGGAGATTGGTCTGATGACGGTTCCTCTAGTTTGGGCTCTTCCTGTTCAGCAGGTTTGTTTTGGTCTTGAAGTTTGTCTTCAGCTGGTTGGTCCTTTTTAGGCCTACAGTTATAGTCAACAACACATGTACAACATTAGCGTTTATCAAGACACCCAATCACAGCAAGCAGATCAAGAATAATTCCTGTCTGGATTTGTCAGTGAGTTCTGTTCAGCTTGAAATCTTATCTATTTAGTGCGCACCTACATAATTTAATTTATATTATGCGTAAGTAACTTGCAATTATGTTTACAAGAAGCCCATAAATCATTGATTATAAGTCACTTATGCTAGCAATGCAATTCAAAATTATCTGCCAGTGAGTAGAGATGATTTTCTAGACTGCTTTAGGGGCATATCAAGGGTATGTTACACTACATAGCAACACATGCCATTGTCTATAGCTCACCTATAATCATCATCCACCAGTACATTAGCACCAGGCTGAGATCTGTTATCATCTTTTGGTAGAGATGGAGAAGTAGGTTGAATGCCAGGCTGGATGAAACCACTTAGAAGATGAACAGCTTCTTCAATCTCAAAAGATCCATATTGACCAACAAATGGCTGATAATAATACAGAGCACTGGTTTCGATGCAAGGATTAGACCTAGAAAGTTGAAAGAACAATCATACAATTGTTACCGTATTTTCTATCATTCCAGAATAGAGCTGGTACACGTAACCCAGTCATTAAACTACATGTATAAGGATTTTATTTCGAGGTAAAGTATACATATAACTCACAGTAGGTTACCAACATTCATAGCATAACACGGTGAGTTAAACCTCTTATTATCCTTAAGAAGACTTACAATTTCATGTCATCATGTGGGCACGCAGATAAAGACATTCTAACACTCGTAATAATAATTATACTCTTTGATCACTATATTGCTCAGGATTAAAAAAATTAACTCTTTAGGGCCTAAATTAATTATGAGTACTAATATAGAATTTATAATTACAATTGTTTTTTTTGTGCATATTTTGCTTTATTAGCCTAAGCCACTCTCTTTTCTAGCTAATTTCAGCTTAGCTATGATTGTACTAAGCCATAGCTATATCAATTCTGTTCTTAGTCACCAACAAAACCCCCAGAAGAGGTCAAAGTTCACCAAATGACCTGCATACTTTGGCTTTTTTTTGGAGCTTGCAGAGCAGGACTACAAAAAAATTGTATGCAAGTATAGTCTAAGCCTCCCTGCATGTCTATAGATAGCATCAAGCTTCTCTTGCAAAGCACTAAGGAAAAAAACTCAATCTTACCGCAAATTATTTTGTAATTATGTGCCGGGGTGGAAATGAGAGTGGAAATAAGCAGTAAAATCGCAGAAATATAAGACTAGCGATATTACATCTTAGTTATTGCCACTTACATGTACCATGCATTGGCACTTTTTTATTGCTGGCAAACTAATGGAGAAAACTAGTTAGCAGTTGCTAACACCTTTGTAAGTAGTGCAGACATGGCTACTTACAGTATACACAAAGCGCCTGAGCTACAAGACTATAGCAGAGCTCTGACTCTTGAGCTGACATAGCAAATGGGTGATGTCAATTTTAGTCTTAAGTACAGTTGGCTGTTTTTCTTTGTCAAAGACTCTATTTTAGGACAATGGTAAGACAAAATAAGCTTTTTCAAGTGCCTACATGGCCTGGTTTTTGTGCAAGCCCGATTTTTGGAGTAAAACCAAGGTTTACTGCGATTATTTCAGCTACATAGCTCTTCTAACCTAGATTCAAGCCATGCACACTAGATTTGCCGATTCACAGACATACAGACATTAGATACACTGCTACAACACTACAACAGTGCTTATTTCTTATAATACACCCAAACTAAGCCTTTTCAAGTGTGTAACAAGTAAAAAAACGACGTTGGAAATGTATTGAGACATAGGACTGGCCAAATCGTAAAAAGAAAGCAAACAAGATGGAATGGGTGTTTGAGTGCGTGCAGAATTTTTCCTGTGTGGGCTGCATGTAGTACTCTCTTTCCAAGTTGAGTCCCTCATGTTGCCCATAAGAATAATTCTTTACACACTCAAACAACCATTCCATCTTGTTTGCTTTCTTTATACAATTTGGCCATTCCTATGTCTCAATAGATTTCCAATGTTTTTTTTACTTGTTTTGTTCTCATTAATTTTTTTCATTATTCTATGAATCACATTTGAGTTCGTATGGATATGGAAGTTACATGTACACTATCAGCATGGATAGTATAGTTTTAATATATGCTATCAGTACTAAAAGTGAAGCATCTCAGGACTGAGCCTGCTGGAGCTGTTCTAACAAAATTTACTTGCTTTGTTCATCTTCTTATAATAACAACTACAAAACAAACCTGAAAGTAGTCTATTCACCTTCTAAATACTGAACACTGAAAGGTTACAGAGACTTTCAGCACAACCAGGTAAAGCAGGTAACGAATATTCGGATTCCAAATAACGAACACTGGTACATCTGGAAAAGGGTCACAAACTAGCCTCGTTCCCAGGCTTTCCCCGTTAATTTATTCATTTTGGTTATTTTAGCGGGGGGAAAGCCTGGTACCAAACATCACGTGAATGACGAAAGCGGTGCCGCCGCTTTCGTAATGTGACGTTTACATGGAGAAAAACGTCACGTTACATTAGTGGAAAATTTTTGCACCCACGCATTTTTTTTCCGATCGACTGGTTTGTTGTAAAGAGCGAAGAACCTTGGAATACGGCAGTAGCTGGAGCTCAAACTGATGTCACTTTAGGCACTCATCTTCCGTGGAACATTTATTAACATAGAGCTAGGCTGTATAGATCTATATACCTGACACTGACAGATGAAAGTGGCACGAACAGAAGTGGTTGACAACTGAAAGCTTCGAAGAGCACAAACTTTTATTTGCTGTACGCAGTCATAGCATCGGTACACCACAACTACAAACAGCCCTTAAAATTGCCATTTCTTGCTCTCGTCTTCGCTCAGGCTATGACTGTGAGTGTCAGAATACGGTGGCACACCTTTGTTTGTTTAAGCACAAATGCGTGGGCAGCATCCGCGCGCCAACACTTTGTGTCAAAACGCGGGAAATATAAATTCCCGCTTGTCCATAATGTGTCATCGCTTTCGTCATTCACGTGATATTTGGTACCAGGCCTTCCCCACGCAAAAAAAAAAAAAAAAAAAGGGGAAGGCCTGGGAACGAGGCTAGTCACAAACATCATATCAAAAGAATTGTGCAATCTTTGTTTGTAGAGGAAAAAACAAAAGAAGGCGTAGCTGCTAAAAAATTAATTTTTTATTCTTGCATGATAACATAATTTAATTTTAGCGTGAAATAGTGGGCAGAGCTACAGTATTCAACGAGAAAAGTAGAAAAGTTCTCATTTTGGTGTGTGTTCACATAAAGAAACCCAGCCTAAGTCTTTTGTACTTGTAGTACTGGACCTGTGTGCTATGTTTAGAACAGCTAGTTTTGACTCTACATGGCTCTGGTAAGGGAAGAGTATATATAGCAACCACTTGATGAGGTAATTAGTTTTAGTTGGTAAGTGCTATGAATATTAATTAGGCACACCTAACATCCAGGCAGGATATCCTGCTATAATAGATAAATAATTGATTTGTTACGTTGACGATCTTTACCAGACACGTTAAAAACGTTAAAGATCGGCAACATAATAAATCAATTATAGCCCAAGAGGACAAGGGACCATGAAAATGAAGGCACCGATGGTGCATAAGCCTCGGCACACTCAACTAGCTAGCACAGTTACATGCATACATTCTGTAAAAGAATGTATCATAATTATTCACCTTTAGGCCCAGGCATGCATCTAGGCCAACCTGACTGAAAGAGGCTGAGTTGTCCAGTCACTATACACTTATACATATGGCCCAGGTTAGCCACATAGCAACTGTGGTGAAGCAGCAAATGTCACAGATGATGAACCAGATGAGCTTTGCTATGATTACACATGTATTGGAATGCTCACCTGAGCAAACTTGAGTCTAAACTGACTACATAAATTTGAACTACTGATGCATTAGCTCACAGGCTACAATTATGTAAAAATGTATGCATGCCCTATATATATGCTTACATAGAAAGCAGGCCAACTCCTGCCTGTCTTGCCAAACAACACTGACTAACAGTAACAGCAGCTATGAATGAATCTCTGTGCTTTCATTCCACAAAAATTCTAGATAACGCACACCAAATCAGTAGGCGTGGCCTCGAAGCTAAGCGCTAAAAGAAGCACAAAAGCCTCAAATCTCAGCAACTACAGTGTTTTGGACAGCAAAAAATATATGTTTACAAGATCATTCAGAGTTATGAACGTAAGTACCATCAATTTTGTCGCTAGAGCTGCCTTTCTTGAGATTTCGATGGAACAGCAGTGGCGGATCCAGAGGGGTTTTTCGTAGTTTCCGTGGAAACCCCCTTTTGGCCAGGCCAGCTTACAATTTTTTTTTTACAACAAACAACAGAAACTTCAAAGCTAACTTATGGACTCTTACAAGTAGAAAATACTTACTGTGAGAGCCTTGATTGCGAATTTAGGACAAGAAATATGAGCTAGAACGCTTGGATACTTGCACAAAACAGCTAGCTAGTCAGCTCCTTAGTGTGATTGACGCTCGTTGTAAAGTGCAAAGTTCATGGAAGTGAAAATAGGTGGGGCTGTATTACGTAAAATGGGCATGTTTTAGCAAAAGTGGGCATGGCTTCCCCAAAATTTTTGCACGCTCTGCGCGCACTATTGTAGAAACCCCCTTTCAAAAATCCTAGATCCATCACTGAACAGACAGACAGACAGACAAAACGACTACCGTAATCCTCTGCACGTGCTATGCACGCGCCGAGGCTTAATCACCAGAAAAACAGATTTTAGCAAATAAAACAACTACCGTCTTTATTCTAATATTACGTAAGCAAAAAAAATAATTTCACCTCGCTTGCGTTACTATAGAATCACATGTAAATTCCGGTTAAGCTAATTTCTTGCGCTATATTGGATCATGCGTTGCTTTAGAATCATAAATTATTTTTCAAAAAGTCAGTTTAGCTACTATTGTTCAAGGTTTTACAAGAAGTTTGATTAGCTTCTTAATTTTAGCTGGAGTTCCATGAAATGAGTATATACAGGGAACTTCTAAGCCTTTTCCTGGTACTGAAGATCTCTGCCTCCTTCCAGTAACTTCACAGGAAATACTGTCACCATGTCTGAGAAAGAACCACGCTATCTTCGATATTTCTCTTGGTACATGACCCAGTATCACTCCCTCTTCTGCCCTTTGCAAAGCAACAGCGTATCTATCTTGAGTGTTTTCACGTTCTGTAACAGCTTCCAGTATTTCTCCTGCAAAAGGACTCCAGATTTGTTTGTATACATGATGTCCTCGTACTACACTCTCCAAGGTGAACGTTTCTGTATCAGCTGCCATTTTGGGTCGAGGAATGAAAGCATGGAAAAACCAGTCATTTTAATACCAAAATCATGCTCTAAAATCATTGGTTACTAATCCACGAATTCTGATTGGTCTGTGACAGAAGTGTGAATCAAAAAGTGATCCACCAGCCTCTGCTATAATGTGAAATTCGTCACCTTGCCATTAAATCACAAAATTATGGATCAGTCAAGTATCAAGAAGTTCTTCTCTCCATTGCCTCCAGGTGCACCCAAGCCAAACCCCCCACGTACTCTACAACCAATGAGAAAGGCCCCACCAGCCAAGAGACCAGTAGGAAGACCCAGAAAGAGACCTAGTTCTGAAGTAGTACAAGCACCAGCCACACCTTCAAGAGAGATCAATGAGTCTGATAGTTCCTCAACAACCACAAAGCCACCAGCAAAGAGAGTTAGAGCCAGCTACTCTATGAAGAAGAAAGAAGAAGTAGTCCAGTTTGCCAAAGCACATTGCAAATACCAGGCCAGCAAGTTTTATGGATTGAGGACTGGTACGATTGGACCTTGGATGAAGATTGACTTTTCAAAAGTGAAAGGAACAGTTTTCAGGGCCCCCGGAAGTGGCAGAAAGATAATGTATTCCATGGAGAAAGAGTTGGAGCTTGTCCAATGGGTATTAGAACAGCGAGATCTTCACCTACCAGTGTCTGTTCAGTCTCTCATGGATAAAGCAGCAGAAATAATTTCCCCTACCTGTAATGGCTTTCTGGCATCAAGGGGCTGGGCTCAGAAGTTCATGCGACGGAATGAGCTTGTCATCAGAGCAAAAACTACTGTAGCTCAAAAACTCCCAGCAGCATTGGAGCAGAAAGTGACCAGTTTTTACACAGCAGTTAAACAAGCTGTTGAAGAGAATAAGTATCCTCTTTCTCTCATCGGAAACATGGATGAGACACCAATGTATTTCGACATGGCATCCAACACCACTCTAGCAAAGAAAGGTACCAAAACAGTGTCTATCCGTACAACAGGAGCAGAGAAGAGACATTTGACTGTAGTTCTTGCAGCAGCTGCTGATGGATCTATGCTTCCCCCGTTCGTTATCTTCAAAGGAATACGAAAACTCAAGAATTTAACAGTTCCCAAGGGCTGGTTCGTGACTGTGCAAAAAAAAGGATGGATGGATGAAGAGTTGATGAAGACATGGGTTCAAGAAATCTGGTTGAAGCACACTTCTCGAAAGAAGGCTCTGCTGGTCATGGATTCATTCAGTGCACACTGTACAGATGACATCCGAGACCTCTTGTCACGTAACAATACGGACATAGCAGTTATTCCAGGAGGATGTACATCTAAACTTCAACCGTTAGATGTGACTCTGAACCGACCATTCAAGTCAATTTGCCGCTCTGAATTCTCCAAATTCTGTCGCTCTCAGTTATATGTGGCAGAAGATCCAACAAGTAGGTTGAAGACAGCATCTAAACAAGAAGTTTTGAACTGGCTACAGATTGCACAAGCCTACCTAGAAGCTCAGTCTCCAATGGTTGCTGGATCTTTCAAAGTAACTGGGATATCCACAGCTACAGATGGATCAGAAGACTAACTGATTAGAAATCCAAGTTTGGTGGTGCAACGTCCAGAAGAAGCAGAAGATTCAGATGATCCATTTAAATCAGAATCTGAAAGTGTGTCAGAGTCTGATCATGAACTAAATGAGTGATTCTGAATGTAACACATATGTACTCTTGTCTTTGTGTATTATGCTTTTAAAAAATGTTTTCTTAGTAACAAGTATTACTGCGTTAGATTGGATTCAGCAGAAAATAATTAGTGCTCTAAATTAGATGCAGTGGGAAATTCCTGGAAATTGAATTTCTTGGGTTAAATTAGATCATGCATAATATTAGTTCTAATAAAGACGGTAGTGTGGTTTTGCTTAAGGTTACGGCTACCGTTTGCTCATGAATATTTTAATGAGCACACGTAGTTATTTTAGTGCGGAGCAAACCGCAACTTGTGCAAAACTGTTGGCATGATTTTTTGGCGTCAGTTTTTTTCCAAAGTATTCCGCGTGTGACCGTATAAAGTGGCTCTTTTTAACCGGATTGAATGTGGGCAGGGCCAGATCTAAAAAGAAATTTGACAGCTCGTTGAACGACAGAGAAATGGCAGCTTTTGTCTTCGCATCTGCTGCAGAATCACGACAAGAAGTAAGTTTGAGCTACCATTTTTTTCATACTATAAGAAAGAGAAGCCAACCGAATAGATCTGGCCCTGCAGAGAGTTGGAAATAAGCGTCTAACGCTCCCATAGTCGATCTGGAACGTTGCCTCTTGAAATAAACTGACGCCAAAAATTTTTGGCTACTCTTTCTGTTGGTATCTCTGAGTGTAGTAAGCCTGCTAAGGTTGTCTTTTCGCTGTTTAGGCCTGAAAGTTAAAAAGAATAACTGTCTAAGCTGTTGTTTAAAATTTGGCATATAGATATACGGCCAAGTTTTAAAGAAATTTTGAAGGCTCAAGTGAACACGAATAGACTTTAGCTGGACTACAGCCGTTTAGTGTTCTTTCTAATTAACGCTCGCTTCACCTTTAAATCATATGACATTTATGTAGATCATCCGTAGTGCACTTTGTTTATCGTGCCACTGCAATGATTCAAGCTAGATTGCTGTAAACACTTCCACAATGTTCATTCTAAACCAGTTTAGAGTAATCCGGATTGATGTGTGTTATACGGATAATCATATTCATGACCAGACAACCACTCAGGTAAGACTTTGGAATCTCCTATAATAATAGGTAACATTATATAAATCTACTTCCGGGTGTCCTGGCTGTACTGGGCAAAAAAAAAGGGGGGGGTTTCAACCGCAAGTAGTAGTGTTAGTTTATACACCTATTAGAAGGCATTTTTTTAAAAAAAATCTTTATAAAATATCCCAGGTACACAGATACATAAAAAAAAAAACAAAAAAAACAAAAAAAAACGATGGGAGAGCCTACAGTACTACGATAAAGCGCACCGTCTATGGTATGGGATCTATATTTACACAGTTTCTATACCACATGTAGAACTCGATACCACAAGAACAGCTAGAAAATATAATAGAGCAATTTTTCAACGTACGGTTCAGTATACAACTTACCAGATTTATTAAACTTGACACATTATCAGCGGTTGAAGATCATATCCTTGATCCATGGCTTGATTTGTGCGAGATTCAGCTAAGCTCAATTTTTGCAGACACCAACGAGAGATTTC
Source organism: Tethya wilhelma (assembly GCA_964030475.1). Classification (NCBI taxonomy): domain Eukaryota; kingdom Metazoa; phylum Porifera; class Demospongiae; order Tethyida; family Tethyidae; genus Tethya; species Tethya wilhelma. The sequence goes on along the minus strand of CAXIPT010000005.1, from coordinate 807,964 downwards.
CTTCTTGAAAATGGCCAGCACCTCGAGCTCTGGTCGCTTCACCCCGAACTCGATCTGGTCCACCATATGGCCATACGGTGACAACGCTTTCACCCAATGAGACTGATTACAGATGATGTAACCATGAGCTGTAACCAATCAAATCACGTCGATATCCGCGATATTGCATCATCTAGCCACAGATAATTATCGATGATGGCCGGCCATGCGCGCCATGGGACACGGGAGATCCCTGGGGACTTTCCCAGGCCATGTATATCAAACTGAAAGAGTGGAAGGTTCTGATGGTGTGGGAAGTTGCTACATGAATGCCACACAAGACAAGATCAATTTTATGTTGAACTGTTCACTTGTGAAAGACTTTTCAATTCCTTTTAAAACAGACAGCATTACACTGCACATAGTACTACCACCTTCAGCGGTCAATGAACAGAACACTGAACCACAGTATGAACTGAACTCAACAAACACAACAGCTACCACTCAAGACTCCCCAACTGATATCTCCCAGTTAAATACTCCTGCTATTGCTGGCAGTAAGTACTTTATTCTGGAATTTCATTGAATTTTTGAATAAAGCTTGATCCTGGTGCTTGGACGGAGGCATTATTGTGATAGTGGTGGCTATATTTGTCACAAATCGGCAGAAATTAGAAATTAAAGGTATTTTGGAGAGTAGCCATAATATTAATTTTAAGCACACCATAATATTATTGTATTGACACCATGCACTTTGATTGATACATGCATGTACATGCATGAGCCTGTGCATGCAAAGTGAGCACAAACTAGATCCCAGATATTTCGAGTATATACTTGGATGTTTATATGGTTATGTATAATTATAATATTGTGATAGTCATGAAAGTTTATTGTTCCTCTGTATAGCACCCTGGACCTGAGACACTTGAATCTACTCTTGATCCACGTGAACGTGATCCTGACCCACGTTCTGATACACCTAAATTTGATCATGACCCTGATACATCTCATGATCAGTGTGATCTTGATTCTAGTCAAACTTACCTCCAGAGCTAACTTCACATAATTTCATCGCAGTAAGTATTTAGCTGCTAATGTCAATTGCTACTGTAAAATTATTAATTTTGTCTACCCATGTGCGTGCATTAGAATACCATGCAATGTATTCATGTAGCAATATTCATATTATTCAGAGCCCATAATGTACAGTATATACATAACCAATCACACAATGTCATGTCACTGACCTAACAATGTATCATGAACAGTTTCATATACAGCAACATGAGACGTTCCTGTAAGATTTGCACTGCTAGTGTCCATCGGTAACCTTGGCAGTGGTCCTCTGTTGGTGAACCTCCTCCCACTAGTGTGACCACCTCTAGCCACACCTGTTGCTCTCCGCTGTCTCTCTCCAAATGTCCCATAGGCCACATTCTCTTCCATGGCTATAGCAGCAGCATCAGATGTAGTGATGTTACAGTAGCTTTCATTGGGTACTGTGGTCCCTGTAGTGGCTGTTGGTGGGGAGTGAGACCATTGAGGGGCAATTTTTTCATATACTGGGCCTGGTTGTTGGTCACCATGTGCTGAGTGGTCATATAGGGGGCATTGGACGATTGTATGTGTAGTTGAATCGGTGATTGTAGGACTTGTGAAGTGTGTGTGTATGTTGTGTGTTTGTAAGTCACTTTCCACTTTCAAGTCCATTGGTGTTTTGAAGCTGAATCCATTGCTCAGATCATCCAAGGGGCTAAAATTGGGGTTGACTATATCCCTCATACCTATAATATGGAATTGTATACAGAAACCACTGACACACACAAAAAAAAAAACATTTATAAAGAAAGGAAATAATTATCAGAATCTGTCAATTGGGGGTCTTTCCCTGGGCATGACCCTAGCTCATTAATTACTCCAGAACAACACCTCAAACTATAAAGTGAAAACAGTTTGGGGAAAATTAGCTCTTGTTTATAGATCTACTTAAGATCAATCATGAATAGCATTGGCTTGTATGCACTGGAAAGCATGTATATTGCTTACATGTTTTTCTCTTTGTCTTCTTGTGTATCTGCACCCAGCACAACACACTTAGCAACACTGCTATCATCACCAGGAGAACACCAGCAGCTGAGCTACCTGCTGTATGTGCATGTGTGTAACAAACCATTCAGAGATCAAAAGTAATGCATTCTTGTTTGCCATTGCCTAGCAACCAAAGTTTGAATAGGGTAACTGCCATAGCTATAGCGACACCCATGGCCAAAGAGGTGCATGATTAGGAGAGAATGTAGTTGCACATCAGCAAGAGTATAATAAAAAGGGAAGAGAGTATTGAACACGCTATTGCCCTGTACAATATGTGTGTGGAAAGTAGTATTGGTTAAATTTTAAGTTCCAAGCGCGTGACTTTCCGGCGTTTCCGCATACATATTTTTGTACAGGGCAATAGTAAGTGAGTTCGATACTCTCTTCCCTTTTTATTGTGTGTACTCTTGACATAGTCATGTGAGGTGTATGTGTGTGTGTGCACTCATATATATAAGAATGGCTTATACCTATGATGATGTATAGAGAAGGAAATGAAGTCTTGTCAATAGAGATTTGTGAGATCGAGGTTGTTTGAACATCTAATGAATACAAAAGGGAAATACCGGTTGAAATTTAATACATTAAGAGTGGTTTGTACTTGTATGTGTGTACTACACTTTGTTTACACATAAATAATTTTTTTGCTGTAGAATAATATAAGCAACATACTCTCACTACATACCATCCTTATTTAGTGTGGTAGTACTCACAGCAATCGTGCTACTCCATCTCTCGTTATGATAATCCTCACCACTTTTATTTATAAACACACTACCAGTACTAAACACAGGATTTGTAAGATCAAAGGCTCCATCTTGCTCTAAATCGCACACAGCCACGGTGTAAACAATGCCTCGATCGATATTGGTCTCTTCCCAACACGTGGAAGGGGCGCTATCATGACGACTCAGATTTCTCGTGAAGTGTTGTTGTTGTGTGGAGTTGGTGGTTGTTGCGATGAGAATGAGACAGCCTTGAGCTCGAGAGCTGACTGCAAAGGTACAGCAGATGAGGAGAGAGGAGTTCTCTTCGTTTATCTCCAGTGAGACATCTTGCACATCAAATGAGCCTGCAAGTAAAAATTGAAAGTAGAATCTTTTGTGAAATTATAGACTGTCAATCTCCAATCAGGAATTTGAAATTGAATGAATAAACTGTCAACGGTGAACCTTGACTGTTGATTGTGAATGAATCAACTGTCAAATTTAAAATTAAGTTCATCTTGAAACTTGCTAATGTAGGGTATGCATATCCAGGCGTCTAGTAACTCTGCAACTTACTAAAGAGTAAGGTTGTATTAGGAAAGACACCACCAGGTTCATAATGGGTGACACAGATCAACTCGGCTTCATAATGTTTGTTTGGTAGTATTCCTTCTGAGAGGGAAATGGTGAAGCCATCGGATTCAAAGACACTTGGTGTGAGTGGGCCAATTGTAGTGGTCATGATGGTGTTATTGTTACTTGGTGCGTGAGATAGAGTAAGGTTGTATAAACAGTAACACGAAGTTTGCTGTAAACAAGTGCATGCATGTGTACGTAGCATAATATTCACATGTATTATTATGCCAATGGTAATTTATTAAATCAGTCTTGTTTGCTTACCATCTTTCCGGAGAAGTTGAAAGTGAGTGATAAAATAATTTCGTCAAACTCTCCTGTAGTTTCAACAACTACTTCCACACCTATATAATAATATGCACACATTAACTACAATGTTGTCTGAATGCATATCGGATCGAACACATATTATAGCTGTCTCTATAGATCATACAGCTGGTGACTATATACATAATATACCTGAAATATCCTGTGGTTCGCAAGCATTGAGAGACAGGTTCCCTATTTCACCTCTACCCAGCCCATTCCATGCTGACACATTCACCTCCTTACGAACATTCAGATTAGCAAGCACCAGTTCAAGACTTGTGCTATTGAAGCAATATTGACTGATTCCAGTATGAGACACACACACTGTGTATTGCTGAATGTCTGGCTCTATGTCTGTGATGTTCAGTGTGTGTGGCGGCTGCCATTGAATGAGTGTATGTGTCTTATTGAGAGGAGAGCTAGTGATATTTCTGGGTTCCCCAAGTAAACCTGAATAAACAAAGAAAAATCAATTATAATATTACAGAAGTTTCACTGTAGCAAAAATTTATTGCATGTGCCTGTGTAGAACTACTCAAAAAAGCATGCATGGGTACCATAATTATTTTTCAATAAGCTTACACAAACTTGATGATTATCTGCAAAATAATTAATGCATGCAATTTAATGGCAATACGTAAGAGTTCTTTACCTTGTATTTGGAAGATGGCAGTAGCACTGACAACACTGGGTCCACTTCCATCCCTCACTGATGCCCAGCACTGGATCTTTGTGTACCTGTTCACCAGGCTTGGGGAGAGTTTGAGAGTGGCATGATAGGATCGAGACATTCCTTGGATTTCGTCGTGTTCTGTTTCAATTCCTCTTCTCTGTCTCTCACTCTCCCTGTCCACCAGGTCAGACTGATCATTGATCTCCCAGCTGGCATAGTTGGCTCCATGGACTGTGCAACTGAAGGTCGGTTTATTCTCTTGGTTGAGAAGTGCTACATAGTTGAGGGGCTGCAAATCTGTATTATTATAGTATCCAACGGACACAACAGAATAATATCAATATAGGACTGGTGATTGATATCCTAAGCAACAAAAGTATGGCTACAGGTTGCAACTGATTCATTCATACTTTTAAAACATGTATGCATGCACATAATTACAAAGCAAATTGCAGTAAAATATTAGTCAATTTTTACTCACTTGCAGATGTTGTACCTTCACAAAGTAATATCTCATGGGTACTCAATGAGATGATGTAGAGTAACAATAGCAAATGCAATCTCATGGTGTCAACTGCAATGCATTCTAGTAGTTTGTGGGTGGATACAGCTAAAAAATGTACTTTTATACACAGGAACATACACAGAGTGATCAAGAAAGGGAAAGTCCTTGATGGGAGACAATTAGTATTACGTAATGTCTCACAGTAATGGCTGAACTTTTACAGTATAGTCGAGTATAGTCCTGTGTTATCGAGTATTATAGCCATAATATTATTATTATGGCATATAAATGTACGCGTGCATCATCTTCTCTGTCCAGGCTAAAATCGGGAGAATAGCCAAGAGACCAAATATAATTATATCATACATCAATTCATTGTTAGGTAAGTTCATAAACTAGATTGCCTGAAAATCACTCTGGCCATTGTCTAGTAGTATGGGATAGCCATGAAATTCATAGTTACTGCATAAGAATACAAAATTAATAGATACTCTTGTATTCATGACTGTGTGTATTGTATTTTTACAGCTATTTTACAATGACAGCTTTTACAGCAGTGGTGCTTCTGGTGCTAACAGCTCTACTCTGTCTACTTATAACCAATGCAGCCTGTCAAGTTTGTAAGTTAGTATATATAGTAGAAACAAACCAAAACAAAGATAGTTCTTAGTCTCGCGGACCAGACGTCCGAGAGGGGGGGAAAGAGACGTCTGGTAAAAGTGGCCCAGTTTTTGTGTACAATTGGAATTTCGTTAGCATGATGTAAGGTCATGCTGTCACAAGTGAAAAAAAAGTCTTCGTCTGAAGACTAGTTTAGCTGCAACTGTCTCAAGTCTTAGTGTATTCCAGTGTGAAGTAATTATGAGTTTGAGCCAACTTCCACTTTTAATTTATCAGCCGTCCTTTTCCCCCCTCTTGGACGTCTGGCCTGCGAGACTAGATAATTCCAAGTTCCTTCATTTTCGTAGATTTTGAGGTTGACCCATGGGAAGTAGACGTCAACACTACAGCCATGAATACCTGTTGCTATGGCAACACGAGTGGCTTTACTACCGATGTGTCTGGCATCTCCCCTCTGACCGGTGAGAAGTTTTATTCCCAGAGTAGCCTGATGCAGGACCTGAAAGTGAACTGCACTAATGTCATAAGGGGCTGTCGGAACTGCTCTGTATTGGCTTCACCTTTGAACGATGGATTGGTCTTAAAGTGTGCACTATATAGAAATCCATCATCAATAGCCGAATACACTGCTAATGTAACATTGGTAGTGCTTAATAGTGTTCCCACAGATGCTAAAGTGACATCAGAGTCGGAAGTATCATCAGAATCGCTGGAATCAGAAGTATTGCCGGAATCTGAATCTACTACAGATCTTGATGATGGAGTTGTCTACCCTCAGTCTCAGACGAACACATTGAATCTTACTTCCATAGTAGGTATGTTGATTAATCTCAGTGGAAATTCAGTTTAAAGGTCCATTCACACATTGTCCCTTTGGTGTAGCGGCTGTACATTATATCGAGTTTCTTTTTGCTTTGCTGACTATGCATATCTGTTTATGTATTTGTGTGTAGGAGACTTGCCTTAGTGTGTGTGTGTGTGTGTGTGTGTGTGTGTGTGTGTGTGTGTGTGTGTGTGTGTGTGTGTGTGTATGTGTGTGTGTGTGTGCGCGCGCGCGAGTGTGTGTGTGTGTGCATGGGGCAGAATGAACTAGCTAGGACATTGCCATTAAATTCATGCTATACATGCATTGTTCTTGGTTGTGTAGGCTTCACATCTACTTTGGTGATACTAGCAGCACTGTTCATTCTTGGAAGCTTTGTGATTTTTATCCTTATTGTGCGCAAGAGTTCAGGAAGACAGGTATGTTGTGGTTCTCTTGCCAAGCACATGCATGTATAAATTTATCTGTACAATATTGTATACCTGTGCTTGCTCAGCTGTTGCTGAATGTGTTGCTTGTAGCTAATTTGTCTCTTGAAGTCCCCTTGAATCACATGGTTGTCTCCACCCGTAATGAGTCAGCACATTTTGCTCATAATGCATGTTAATGTTGTTGCTGAATATCTTAGCCAACAGATGTTCAGCTAAAATTGTTGTTGTTGTTGTTGTATGGCAAACAGTTGTGTAATGATTGTGCTTTCAATGTTTAGCACCAGAGTGCTAGCTCTCGGGGAACCACATCAACACTGGAATGTTCACAGACCTCACAACTTGAAAGTTCACAATCCTCAGATGAAAATGCCCTTGAAGTATCTCAGACGAGTCAAACTCCATTGACTTGCAGTGTCCCCTACTGGCAAAGAGACTCAATTGCCGAAGAAGGTATATATATATCTACAAAAAATAACGTGTGTGTGGAACAAGGTAGATGTATCTACAAAAATAACTTGTGCATGTGTGTGTGTGTGTGTGTGTGTGTGTGTGTGTGCCATAGTAGTAAGTATAAGAAACTCTTAACAGGTCCACAATGACATGCACTGGTTGTAACTTGTAATCGAAGAAGTAGGACAAGATGATTATGCTTTATGTTTCATGCTTGTGGACTATTTTATTTTTCAGGAAAGCCTGTGGAAGGTGAACATGATTCAAGTCGGACAAGCAAAAAGGACCGTGAGACCAGATCTGGACTAGTGCAAAGAAGACCTCACAGTACAGCCAAGAATATCACTGGAAAGCGTCAAAGAAATCACAGTAGCTAGCTCTTGCTCTTATCTCAACTAGATAGTACCTCATTATCGAAGAATTATTGTAGGCCTATAGTCTCTCCGTCTAGACCTAGACTAGATTAAATTAGATGTGTTTTCATGTTTTGTGTTTGCTGCATAATAATAATAATGCAGAGGATGGGATGATGTCATTTTATGTCATAACTTTGGTGTGTTATTAAAAGCCCCCCCCCCCCAGTACTTTGTACTCACGTAGTTTTGCAATTCGGTTGATATGAAAACTTTAATGGTGAGTATATAATATACACACAATATCTACAAATATTCGTATGGTGGTATGGTGTTTGTAAAAACATGTTGACGTAACGCGGTATATAATTTTAAACTTCTGGTAAGAATGATTTGCTGAGTTTTTTTTGTTATGCTATGTTTGTGATCATCACTGGCAAACTGCATGTCACTTGATTTTCATTGCCAATTAACAACAGGTATTCGCCTGTTTCAAGTTGGTGATTTCCCTGATTTTCTCTTCATTAGTGCTGGCCTCGGTACTGGCTCAAGAGGGTCCTCATGTCTGTAAGTATACACAATCTACCCCTCATCATGGATATCCATGATTTTATCCTAGTCTACTTCAAATTTGTCAATGTTCTAGAAGTGTATTGGCTGTATATTCACATAATCTAGCTAATCCTGAGTCCTGACTAGTCTTTAAGCATGTAGACATTGACAATTAGCTATTGGCATAATTTACGATTTACTATTAGAGTGAGCTCTGTTTCCAAATAGTCACGAAGCATCAAATTAGATGGCCGCTATGTTACGTACTTAGCTATAGAACTAGCTATAGTGATGCGTATCTGATCATGTATTAGAAAATATAAAGCCAATAAATACCAAGTTCAACTCTGTAATTGTCAATGGCAGGCTCAACATTTTATGTATCAATCTATTCTGCAGTAATTGAACCCTCACCTCTAGAATTTCTTGCTGGTGATGAAGATGCTAAAATAAAATGCTGTTTCTATAAAGGCGATCGTACTGATCTTTTCGTGTCTATATCAATGTTCTGGCCAAATGACACCCCAATTAAAATTGGGTGTGTGAATCTAAATGCCAAAGAGGGCTTCTCCTGTTCCCATCCAAGTGTTGATGGTGATGTCTGCTGGCCAGTGACTATTCCAGCTGACACTCAGTATAATGGTGCTGAGATAGAATGCTCACTAATAAATAATAGAGAAAACAATAAGAGAGTTGCAGAGAATAGGGTCAGACTCACTATCCTCAGAGAGCCTCGGACTACTGAGTCAACCACTGAATCTAGTTCCACGCAAAAGTCTGGTGGTTTTGATGTAACGACATTGACTACTAGACAAATATTTGGTAAGAGATTGTTATTGGCTAATGGGCTCATTTCTTATGGCCAGATACCTTCTCTCATCATTATAGGTATCGTTATTGGAGTATGTACAGTCATTGGATGCGTTGTAACCATTATTCTAGTCGTGTGGTGTATTATAAACCGTGCAAGAGGTGGACATGTAAGTGTAGCTCAGTATCAATGTTATTAGTTCTTTACTTTTTGTTGTGTTCCCTCCCCCCCACCCCGATTTGGGTGATGATGGTACTAAAAAGAGTACAGATGGAACAACATTGCGAGGGATTAGTGATCAGTACATACCTCCCGGTACACCCAGCACCGCGAATGTCCGTGCTGCTCCAGTTAATGATAGCTCAGCTAGAGATGGACCACCTCTTAGAGTAGGTGATCTGCCGATTGTTTTTGAAGATGGACCAAGCAAAAAAGGTATACGATCAGCTAAATCATGGTTGGTGATAGTTGTTTGGGCTTTTTATTGAGTGTGTGATGCACTGAGTACTCTGTAGCAGTATGTGTGTAGTAATGTTGAGTCTCTTGCTTGTCCAGGAGATAACAAAGCTGCTGAGAAGGGATTGCCTGAAGGTTTTAAATACAGGGGACCAAAGAAGAACAAAAAATCAGTATTTGACTCGTAATGACTGACATAGGAGTCACAATAGACAGTAAATACATTTATACATTTTCTGCACTGATGGCTTTTAGACTTTGTCATACATGTGATATCAGTGGGTGTTGACAATGCTGTTGCGCATGGGTAAGCATCGAATAACGCAGTAAATAAGCATAGGTAACTGGTTACATCACAAGTATTGTTGAAGAGAATACACAAGCTCCCCTCACTACCACTAGGCCTTGATAGATTATGCTAGCATAATTTCAAGCATAACATATAGGTACTGTTAAGCATCAAGAATATATGCTAGCATGATAGGCTGAATTTTGTGACCATCCCAGCATAATAGGCTATAGCTGGTATTTTGTTGGATTAACAGTACCTAACTGGAGTGAATGCCTTAATTGCCACTATATATAGTCTCTGACTGTTTCAGCAGTTGCCTGAATTGCCTGTTACACATTCTTTAGTGTTTATTTTTTTTTTTGATGAAGTAGGTTAACTCACAATTAAAGTGTGAATTAATTAGTACCACAGAAACACATAACTATCATAATATGAAAGCACCGATGGTGCACAAGCCTCGGCACACTCATTGACAACTAGCTAGTGCACTTGTATGCATATTATGCTGGGTAAAAGAGTGTATCATAGCTACATGTATGAGTACTATGAGTCAATGTATTAGAAAATAATCACTGGCACCTATAGGCACACAGTGACACTGTCCGTACAGCCACCACCACATCTCTGTGAATCTGATGAAGCAGCAGGCCAACTAGCATGCATAAATAAACACGCATGTGTACAAAAGACCATTAGTACTGAGACTTATACAACAAGTCCCAGCTCTAAAACTAGTGGAGAACCCGAGAACCTTTCCCACTAAAACTAGTGGAGAACCCGAGAACTTTTCCCACTAAAACTAGTGGAGAACCCGAGAACCTTTCCCACTAAAACTAGTGGAGAACCCGAGAACCTTTCCCACTAAAAGTAGTGGAGAACCCGAGAACCTTTCCCACTAAAACTAGTGGAGAACCTTTTTTCACTAAAACTAGTCCATGGAGAACCCGAGAACCTTTCTCACTAAAACTAGTGGAGAACCCAAGAACTAGCCTCGTTCCCAGGCTCCTCCTTCGCGAATATTTTCTTCCCCGAGAAGAAAATATTCGCGAAGGAGGAGCCTGGGAACGAGGCTACCCAAGAACCTTTTCCCACCAAAACTAGTGGAGAGCCCAAGAACCTTTTCCCACTAAAACTACTGGAGAACCCGAGAACCTTTCCCACTAAAACTAGTGGAGAACCTTTTCCCACTATAACTATTGGAGAACCCGAGAACCTTTCCCACTAAAACTAGTGGAGAACCCGAGAACCTTTCCCACTAAAAGTAGTGGAGAACCCAAGAACCCTTCCCACTAAAACTAGTGAAGAACCTTTTCACACTAAAACTATTGGAGAACCCGAGAACCTTTCCCACTAAAACTAGTGGAGAACCTTTTCCAACTAAAACTAGAGGAGAACCTTTTCCCACTAAAACTAGTGGAGAACCGGAGAATCTTTCCCACTAAAACTAGTGGAGAACCCGAGAACCTTTCCCACTAAAAGTAGTGGAGAACCCAAGAACCCTTCCCACTAAAACTAGTGAAGAACCTTTTCACACTAAAACTATTGGAGAACCCGAGAACCTTTCCCATTAAAACTAGTGGAGAACCCGAGAACCTTTCCCACTAAAAGTAGTGGAGAACCCGAGAACCTTTCCCACTAAAACTAGTGGAGAACCCGAGAACCTTTTCCCATTAAAACTACTGGAGAACCCGAGAACCTTTCCCACTAAAACTAGTGGAGAACCTTTTCCCACTATAACTATTGGAGAACCCGAGAACCTTTCCCACTAAAACTAGTGGAGAACCTTTTCCCACTATAACTATTGGAGAACCCGAGAACCTTTCCCACTAAAACTAGTGGAGAACCCAAGAACCTTTCCCACTAAAACTAGTGGAGAACCCGAGAACTTTTCCCACTAAAACTAGTGGAGAACCTTTTCCCACTAAAACTAGTGGAGAACCCGAGAACCTTTCCCACTAAAACTAGTGGAGAACCTTTTCCAACTAAAACTAGATACTGACTACAACTTCAGTGCAAATTATTATTGAGTTCAATTATTCACAGCAAATCTCATGAACTTACTTGCTGGTTGTGTCTTCACAAAGCAATATCTGGTCACTAAATGAGATGATGTAGTGAAACACAACATCATGATGTTACTGCATTGACGAGACTGACAGCATTGACAAGCATGCTCTGTGCTTTTGTATATATACACGGACAGTGCATGTATGTAATCTGATTATGAGTGAAAAGGAAAGTCCCATGTCTAGCTAATTACGTAATCATAAATTAATGTAGACCGTCTGGATGATGAAAGGCTCAAGCCATTGCAAATTGCTCGTGTGCTCAATGTACTGGTCCACTCTTCTCCAAATTATGTCCAATCCAGGCATCTATAGTTAAGACTAGGTGGCAGACTGAGACTGACAGTAAAATCGAGAGATCAAGTCATACACGTCCACATCAGTGCTCGGAGTCACGGTCTGGTCTGACATAATTTACAGTGAGTCCATTCACTTCCATCTTGATTCAATGAAGAGTATAAATCTGTTTTGTGTTGATAGGCATTTATGATAGTAGATATTAATGAAATTTATGTGTGCATTTGTACAGTTTTTCTACTAGATATGATAGTGCCACTCCTGCTGATACTAGCTCTTGGCTTAACCAATGCCCGCAGTCAAGTTTGTAAGTTAGTCAGTGTCAATATTTTCGCAAGTGAATAAAAATGAAATTCCATTTTAAAGTGTTCTTTGTTTTCATAGACTTTCAAGTAGACCCATGGGAAGTGAACGTCAATACCATAGCCATCAATACCTGTTGTTATGGCAATACTACTGGTTTTTCTCCTGATGTGTCTGGCATCTCTCCTGAGAATGGCACAGAATATTTTTCCCAGAGTATCATGATGAAGAAGCTGGGAGTGAATTGTACCAATATGGATGAAAATGGCTGTCGTATCTGCTCAGTGCTTGCTACACCTTCAAATGATGGATTGATCATAAAGTGTTCACTGACGAAAAATCAATCGTCTCGTGCCGAGTTCACTGCTAATGTGACATTGGTAGTGCTACCTAATGTTCCAACAGATGTCAATGTATCATCAAATTCTACTACAGAATCTGATGATGAAGTTATCTCCCCCAAGTCTAAGACAAACACACCCATCACAATAGGTATGTTGATTTAATTGACAGATTAATCACAGTGCAGCTTCAGTCCAAGGTACATTCACTGATTACTATCTTAAAATTTGATTCTGTACCAGCTGGAGACTATATTCTTCTCAAGTTTCTTCTGTTGAGTTTGCATTTGTGTGTGTGTGTGTGTGTGTGTGTGTGTGTGTGTGAGTAGTATTTATGGTTATCAGTACAATAGTTTGTGTAGTGATGCTCTATTCGTGCCATGTTCTTGGTGACATATGACATACTGTAGGTGTTTCGACATTCATGGTGATACTAGTGGCAGTTTTCACTATTGTGAGTCTTGTGACTGTTGTTATTTTTGTGTACAAGAGATGCAGAAGAAAGGTAAAATAATATTGTTCTTTTGCCAAACTTTTGTATGCATGCACAATATATAATCTCATTGCTACGTAAATATCTGTGCCTCCTCAGCAGCTAATGAATGTATATCTTGTAACTAGCTTGTAGGCAATTTGTACCCCAAGAAACCCCTTGAATCATATGGTCAACTCCACCCAATACATTGTGTACACTTTCTCTCATGACATTATAAAGTTGTTGTCTCATTTGTTTGTAATTGTTGTCTCAGAACGCACAGCGTTCAGGGACTGAACCACAGCCATTACGAGATGTGTCTTTAGCCAGCAGTGAAAGTGATGAGGCACCTGTGTGTTTCTGGAAGCTTCCTTTATGTTGTGATGCAGGTGTGTGTATGTTTAAGACATTGAGAGTGTGTCCTAGTAATCTCTCACAAATCATAGAACCTGAAAAAGATTCACCTGAAAAAGACAGCGATGCTATTCTCCATGGAGATGAGACTAGAGGTATAATACTGTTGATGTAATTTATGGGCCACTGTTTAATAGAGAATTTGTCATGGTATGCATGTGCAGCAAACACCGCTGAAGTGAAGTTCGTGTCAATGATTTCCAGTACTTCCCCACGTCAAAGACTGTTTCACTCCTCATGAACTTCTCTGCTGAACAACTCCACTAGCTTATAATATTAAGTCATTGATTCACGCTGTTACTATTGAAGAGCATTCCTTTTTGTGTTAGTCGCACTATGTACAAATGTTGATTCAACTTGAGACTTTTTCCTATTCTGCGCATGCGCATATGCACACGTTCAAAGTAATGGCGGCATAATGACATCATTGTTTTGTGTGCACCCGCTAGTTAGCTAGCTCAGCAAGTTGCAACGCAGGGGTCGACGCGACTGGGCCGCTCTTGAGATGACCTGCTGGGTGAGTGACAGACAATGAGTGTATGTTTGCTCTCTTGTTGTGATAGCATTGTGATGTAAGTCTCCGTGGCTAGTATAAATTCATCCGTAGATGTCTTATTTATTTGGTATGTAGATATTGAAGTGTGTGTCTGCGTATTTTCTCCTGTCACTTTCAACTTGTACAGCTCAACATATTAGTAAGTACTTTATTACCTATAGATGTAGCTGTAGGGCAAGTTTCATATGCTTTATTGTTGAGTTTATGGAGTAGGAGTGTTTGCAATTCTAAATAATGCTCACCACTCTTGTAGTTTTGGTGTTTTTATACAAGGAAACCATTCTTTTGTGAATGTAAGAGCTCACAGGTATTGGTCCATGGAGCAGAGAAGCATGTTGCCGCAATAACCAACTACCAGTAATATCATCAAAGAGAGCTTATCGTGTCTATGCTCTAGTTGCTCAGCAATAAGAGCATTTGACTGGATTTCAAAAAACCTGGATTTGAACCCCAGTTAGGTCTCAAGATTTTTTTCCAATGAATTTTCCATGTGTTTATCCATTTCTTAGTTCTGTGTCTTTGGTGGTTTAATTATCCTAGCAGACTAAGTCAGGTTGGATTTAGAAATGGCACGCTTTGAGAACTGGTCACGTATTTGCATCATGCGGGTCATGCCATTACATGTAGACCTTGAGATGTGGTTTGGAAGTTGACTAGTGCCATGAATATTCTTTACTCTATTGCCTGTGAGCTCTAGTAACTCAGTGGTAAGAGCATTCGACCAGAGTTTGAAAGACATGGGTTCGAGATCTTGTTTTTTTCCTATAAATTTTCCATGTATTCATAGTGTTTTTTGTGGTTTTTTTTGCAGGAATCTACCCTGAGTCACTTGAAGAAACAATTGGAAGTTCCGATCCAGTCACTGCAACATGTTGCTACGAATATGAAGAGAATCAACATTATGACCCTGAAGTCAATCTGATCCACCCTAATCACGGACCTTCATCGATCTACGGGTGTGTAATTCTGAACGGTATGAGTGGTTTTTATTGCTCTATTCTCAACGATTCGAACTGTCGGACCATAACAATCCCTGCTGAGATGAAGTATGATGGAATGGAGTTGGAGTGCATTTTATACGACACCTCACCAAATTCTGGATTTGTAGCAAAATCGAGTGCCTCTATTAGTATTGTGGAAGAGGTTCACCCCACTACCACATCCACTACCCCACCCACTACTGCATCTAGTTCTGAACCTACTAGGCCTCAATCAGGCAGCATAGATGAGGAACAGGTTCCTGGTGGTGGAATTGGTGATCACGTAATAGGTATTAAGTAGAAAATTTTAACTTGAATGCAACCAAGTTGTTTATGTGTGTCCGTATGCAGGTATAATAGTATCTGTACTCGTGGTCATAGTCTGTGTTGCGATTGTTATAGGAGTTATATGTTACATCTATTTCAAAAGGAGAAAGGTATTTTCATACTCTCTCTCTCTCTCTCTCTCTCTCTCTCTCTCTCTCTNCTCTCTCTCTCTCTCTCTCTCTCTCTCTCTCTCTCTCTCTCTCTCTCTCTCTCTCTCTCTCTCCCTCCCTCTCCCTCCCTCTCTCCTCCTTAATTTCCACTCTAACTTCCCTGTCTCTTTAATTTACACTTTCTCATCAATTTAACCAGCAGACGTCTCTTGATCTTGATTCAAGCCAACGTGAACTTGAGTCAGGAAAACAGAGTTCTCCTCCTTGTTCTCCTTCTGCTAATGAACAACGATCTCAAAATGGTGGTGCTGCTGGTGCTCAGAGCTCCACTGATACTGATACTGATAATGTGAAGACTAAGACAGCCACTGAGACTGGTTCAGTACATGTAGGAAAAACAGGTGTAAAAAGTACATTATTTGACATGTAACACTAACTGAAACTGAAGTTTTAATCTGATATTGTAGGATATGTAGCTGTTGATAAGAGCCCTCCTGCTGGAGTTACACTCAAAAGAAGACGACGTCGTAAAGGCCGGAAATCATGATTCTTGTTCCCGAATGAAGCTCCTCTAGGTGAATATACTGTACCAACTGGATTTCAATTATAATGAGATGACATTTTACTTTTTTATGTATAATTTCCAAGTGTAAATCTTACCGTACATATTCTTACAGGCGGCAGTCACCTCTTTAAGAGGACCTAGCTGCCTGTCTGTAATTGAGGCGATGCAAACATAATGCTCACAATTATACTTAATACAATGTTTGTTGCACTGTTATTATTGTTGGCATTTGTTGTAGAGTCACTCACATCATCTTGATTGGAACATATAATTTCGTGTTGACGTGCTCGGTAAAGATCGTCAACGTAATAGTGAATGAAGAGGTGAACGTGTAAGTAGAGTCGTATAGTTAGTTAGTCTCAGCAAGAAATTAATCACACCGTTGTTTTGTTCTCTTTTTTTGCAACTTAGCCAGATGATGCTGGAAATAATAATAATACCTTTAGATACTAATACAAAGGCTGTGTGCGCATGCGTATTAAATTATGCGGTAAATGACGTCATGTGATTGTGAAGATATATATATATAATTATATAGCTAGCGGGCGCGGCTAGTCGTAGCTAAAAACTTTAAGCATGCAGCAAGTGCTAAGGAAGGACCCTGGAGACGGTGAGATGATCTGTGTAAGTGTATTTGGCTGATTTGCCTTTGCTATCAGTACTTAAAATTGTTCAGAGAGTGTGTGGGGATTCAAACAGAACGTTAATCTCGAGTTTTGATAATCAAATTCTACGCCTACCTGGTTCCATAGATACTGAACTATGTGGCTGTATTCTGGTCTTGTTTCCTCCTGTCGCTTTCTACCTGTACTGCCCCAAATGTTTGTAAGTTCAGTTAGTAATTTCACTACGACACCTGTTGCGGTGATTATGTTCTAAGTAATGCACACCATGTTTTATCAGTATCATGTACGTATCCATGGTGTGTTTGTAGTTTAATGTAACATACATGGACCCTGTAAAATCATTTTATATACTGTCTAGTCAGTCCATACATACCAGTAGATATGACATCATGATTGACTGCATGTTTTGTGTATCTCTCTTTTTTGACAGCAATTTCCCCTGATTCACTTGAAGCAATAGTTGAAAGTCGTATTCCACTTGCTGCAACTTGTTGCTATTACTATACACCAAACCAAGGTTATGACCCTGAAGTCAATCTGATTCAACCCAATAATGCCTCTATAACAGTCTTCGGGTGTATCCATTTTAAAGATGACTTGACCTGTCCTAATCTCAACAATTTAACCTGTCGAACTATAACAATTGCTGCTAAAGCAAAGTATGATGGAGCTGTGTTGGAGTGTGTTCTGTATAACAGTAATGACCAGAAGTTTAAGTTAAATGTGAGTGCCTCTGTTAGTATTGTTGAGAATACACAAGCTCCCCCCACTACCATTACAATATCCACTACTGGATCTACTATGGCTGAATTTGATGGTATAGATGATATACAAGAACCTGGAGGTAGAAATAATGCTCACATAATTGGTAAATATCTACTGTATATACCTACCTTGAGTTGTATAATGCTTTGCTTTTGACCTAATAATTTTATTTTGTATATACAGGTCCTGTTGTATCACTCATATTGACACTCATAGGCTTCATTATAGTAGTTC
This sequence comes from Tethya wilhelma, assembly GCA_964030475.1. Lineage (NCBI taxonomy): Eukaryota > Metazoa > Porifera > Demospongiae > Tethyida > Tethyidae > Tethya > Tethya wilhelma. Next base: position 790,213 of record CAXIPT010000005.1, on the reverse strand, counting down.
CAATAATAGTTTGCGTTTACTACTGTTGGAAAAAGGTGTAATTTCTCATTATTGTTTCACTAGGTAGAGGGTGTGATTGATTCATGCTCTTCTCTTCACTCTTTGTCATTTAGCAACTGAGTCGAACTAGAAATGGAGAGAATCTTAATTCAAGCCAGCTGGAAAGACTGAGTTCTCCACCTCCACCTCCTCAACAGCCTCCTCCTGATGAACCACTGCCTGAAGATGATGATAGCGCCCAATCCTCTAGTGATACTGATTCAAAGAGTGAGACAATTGAGATTGATTCAGTGCATTGCAAACGTGCAATTGTAGGAAAATTAGGTAAGAGCTAGCTATGCATTTATCGCCAATAATATTGTATGCAATTGCAAGAAGTACAGTATTGTGTGACACACAACACTGAAGAAGTCCATCTAGTTTGAGAATGCAGATAGAAGAAATTGAATTATTTTATTATTATTTATACCATTGGAATGCGCTCATTGTCCCCATTTTTCAGTTGCTTTTCTAGCTTTCTATATCTTATATACTAGTTGTCTATATTTTCATGAGATTGAAGTTTTTAAGTTCTATAATTATTGTAGGATACGTTTTTGCTGATAACAGCCCTCCTGGTGAAGCTACTCTTACAAGAAGAAGACTTGGGGACCGAAGATTATAATGCTTGGGAGAATATTTACCAATGAAGGTACAGTGTTTGATGCTTGGCCATTTTTTTGTGATTGGTTAACCTGTGTGTCTTTTGATCTAGGTGATACCCAGAGACTGAGTAGTGGGACGGCAGTTTATTTTTATAACTTCATGCAATTTTTGTACTAGCTGAATAGGTAGCTACCTCTATATGAGCACAGCTATTTGTTTGCCTGCACAAAATGTTTTTTTCTACATGTTTATGCATAAAAATACTGTGATGATAAACTAATTATATTGTGGTTGGCATTGATTTGCTGAGAAACAACTCGTCTATAGGCGAGATAAACCTTGCTCCAGAATCCCTCTTTCCTACCCCCTCCCAACATAAATGCACTGAAAGTGATGACCTTTAACCTCGGTGATGGGCGGGTGATGAATACCTAAATAAAGAGCACCACCAGAGGATAGCAGGCTCAGAATAATGCATGCAGAGGATGATGGTTAGTATTCCAGGACCTAGAGCCACTCTTCTCACTTTTGTTTCAATCTGTCTAACCCTATCTTCTTCCCATAAACTCTGTAAGTTGATTTCTATGCTTAGTAAATATATCACATGCATGCATGCTGCCATGCATGACTGATCCGGACACTGTACTAATATATTCATCCTATATACTCACAGCCTTACTCCCAGAGCCACTTGTTGGAGCACTGGATGACATTGTCCACGTTCTCTGTTGCAATGAAGGCACATTGTCCTTCACTACCAATCTATCTCTACGAAGAAAATCCACAGGACAAGCCGATTACGACAAAGAAGAAAGTAGCCTAGAGTGTGCTTATTTTGAGGATTCAGGCTGCACAGAGTGTTCTCTCCCAGCTGTGTACAAGAACAATGGCTCCTTGTTAGTGTGTAGTCTGGTCAGTAGGAGTGGTGGAGAGGTCATGGGTATGGTGAATAGAACGTTTCATGTCCACATGTTTGTGTCGATTGACGACAAGTTGAGAGAAGCATCTGAGTATGGTCTTTCAGTGAGACACAAGTTAGGAGGTAATCTCTCTCTCTCTCTCTCTCTCTCTCTCTCTCACACACACACACACACACACACACACACACACACACACACACATTTTCAGTTGCCATAGTTGTTATTTGCTTATCATGGTTTGCCGTGTTCTTTATATTGCTATGGCAACAGCATGTCAAGTACCACAATGAGGTTTGTCCAACTTACATGGCATTGTGTATAGTACTTTGATATTTGATATAATTTTGTTGTTGCAACTAAATTCTGCTTCAGCTAAAGAACCAGGAGCACCACCATCACACTCAAAGAGACAATCTATTGAGGGCAAATGATGGAAGAACTAATGGCCATGGTAAGACAGAATGTGGTTAGGTAGAGGGAGCATTTTAAGCAGCCATTACACCCACATGATTGTACTATTGTCATCTCACTACACACATACAGTCCATGCATCTCAGACTAATGGTCATGTCAGGCAAAGACAGTCTGTCACATAGCAATGCTAGTAAGTTTTACCTCATTAATGTATGTATCTGGCACAAGCCCACGTGTGATTGTATCTTCCCCATGTAGATAGTGTGACAAATTCACGACAAACACCATGACCACACTAAGTATAATATTATGTACATGGAATTTCCAAGCAGCCAGAGAATAAGTTTTGGACCTCAATGTGTGAGACTGTGTCTTATTTTAACAATACGTATGCTCAATGAACGTCATTGAACAATCATATTTTTTATATTTATGGTATAGTACACACATTGAAATACAAAGAGTAATAATGCACCATTGTTGTGATTGTTGGCTATCTGTTTAGTGACGATGTTGTTTCGTTGTGTGGTACGCAGCGCAGGGCTGCATTTCAGGTTGAGGAGAGGGCGTCTTTGGTTGATCGTAGATCGCCTCCAACTCCCGAGATGCTCCATTAAAGGAGGTTTTAGTTTCATCACTCTTCTCTTTGTGTGCCACTGAAAATGGTATTGCGTAAACTGGGTCATCTGGTTTTTGGTCAGCCTCTTCTGCATTAGTGTGTGAATGTAGTTTTACAATGTGACTGCTTACTATCTCTACCAGCTAGTATTTCAATTGGAATTGTGTTTGACGTACTTTTGTTAGCTAGGTATTTTCTGATTAGAATACAGACCATAACAATGGAAAAAACGAGAGCAATGAATGTAACGATAAGTAAAACTGCCAGTCCAATACTCACGCCTGTATGTATGTATGTATGTATATTATGTTGTGATTGCATATGTGCAATGTCATGTACACATTTATTAGCATACAAACACATACTGAAGAGTAACTGGAAGTCTTCATCAGTCTGGTCAGCAGTGTTTTTGAGATCTTGTTCTTCCTTTTCAGTATCTGATTGTCAAATAAGGAAGGTATAGTACTCAGCCTATACTCTCATAACAATACACAAATTGTCAATACACTGTTAATTAATGTATTACTATCTTCTCTGAACCTGAAGGTGTTGTCAGTGCGTTGTTGTTTTCATAGAATGTCTGAGTCCCTGGGAGAGTACTACCAGTTGATGGAGTTATTGTTAGGCTTGTATTTTCCTCAGTAGTCTGGTTAATTTGAGGTCCTATAACTACATGAAGTGTAAGTATGCAGTGCATGTGAACACACATTCGGGGGGGGGGGATACACATAATTATGCAAGCAGACAGTCTATATAGTACTCAAAGTTAAGGTTGGTTCACAATATTTTGCGTTGCATTGCGTTTATACATCACGAAAAAGCCTTAAAACTACGTTACGTCATGTTAATTATATCTATGCTAAACTGCAGCTATGCAACACATCAAACGTGTACTTAGAAACTTTTTCTGAATCTGTGTCAACTTTTTGCATCATGGCTGTGTCACCAAAATAATACGTCCATCAATGCATCATATTGAGAACCAGGCCTTACTTGTCAGATAAGCATCCCTGCTGTAGCATCTCTGAACTTGTTTATTATTCACATACTCATCCTTGCTGACCAAACTCACTGCACTACAGTACACTACTGCAGTGACTGTTGTAGCGCGATGAGAATCAACAAATGAGAGTATGCTAATTTCAAGTGTCTCTGTGTAGTTTAATGCCCCCTCTACACTACATGATTTGTGATAATCTGAGCTGGTATGATAGATAGAGGGATCCAGTTTTTCCACCGTGTTGTCATTGATGAACCATGTCACTTCCCAATCCATCTCTGAGTCATGGCACAATAGAGAGCAGTGAAATATTGCTTTAGAAGTAGTAGTAGTTGCTGTTGATACAGACACATTTGATGAGCTTGAAACAATTGACGTCACTGTACGATGGAATATATATTGATGACTTTGTATAATTACCAGCTAATTGTTATGACTCTAATTGGACAATGTTGTCTCAATTGCTTTCAGTTATAATACTTTACTGTATTCAGGTTACTATATGATCTTTATTCTATCAGCTCATGATGTGGTAAACACACTAACCGCTGCTCTATGTGTGGTTAAATTGGTACATATTGTACAAATGGATGGTAAACTGTGATAATAAATTTGTAAATTCATGGCTGGAACATAATATACGAATTTAACTTACACCCAAGAAAAGAAGCCTCTATTTCTTCGCTCTGGTATCCCATTCCAACTGCATTATAGCCGGTCACATGAAACCTATATCTATCACAATGGATGCTGTCGTCTCTAAAAAATGTGTAGCTATTCCTTGAAGTGTTAGCGACTGTCTCTATGCCATTGTTTAGATTCACAATTGTTACAATATAGTGGGTTTCGTTGTCTCTTATCATGTCGAGTGTCTCAGGTTCTTCCCATATGAGATGAATTTCTGAAGAAGTTGTGAAGTTCACTGTTAAGTTTCTTGGAGGAGCAAGCTTTCCTGCTGACAGATATATTTAATCTTATGTATGCATACATGCACACACGATTCAAGCATCCACCACATACCTTGAATTAGAAGTAGAGCTGGTGGGCTAGTGATACCAAGTATACCACATTGCACCTGTGTATTGTTGTTTTGTACTGTGGCATGGATATACAATGTTGAACGATACTCAGTTCCACTAATTTCTGCAATAAATGATATCCCATCGTTCCACCTTTCTGGAAGGTTTTCACCATTTATGATCCAATAAAGAATGTCACCATTTGTTGCACACTCAAATGAAGCAGTTGAATTCAGTGTAGTGTTGAGTGAAGTTGGAAGTGATGTAATGGCTGCAAATTTTTGATATACAAACTACTGAAATCGATCTGTATACAGGTTTAATTTGCAAGCTAATGATTTACTTACTAGCAGTAGCAGTAATCTTTAGAACAGTACTTGCAATGAATAGAATGAGAGTAAGAAGAAACACCATCATTGCCTGCACATGTCAGCTTATGCAGCCTAAAAGTTACTGTACTAGCTCTGTTGTACGCCAAAAATTAATGCTAATAATTATACCGGAAGTTAGTTCAGGCAGTAATTATACCGGAAGTATAGGTTCAGGCAGTATAAGTATAGGTTCAGGCAGTAATTATACCGGAAGTTAGTTCAGGCTCAGGTGATCGTGATCGATCATGAGCGCGCTCATGATCGATCACGATCACCTGAGCCTGAACTAACTGTTGCCAGTCTTTGTTGAAATCGAGTACATATTTAGTCCCTACCATGCCAAATCTAAATCGTCATTTTGTTAGTTTTCAGCTAATTTGTTAAGTCGTATTTGCTATGTTAAATTTTACTCTTTTCTTACATAAAGATCACAATTTCAAGGAATATTGAACAAGAGAGTTACTATGCTAAGGTAAGGCTGACATTTTTTGTATCAGTAATGCTTGATGTGTTAGGAACAAAAATTGATGGTTCAAAATATTTAACGCACAATATTTATATCCTTGTGATACTCTTGTGATTGAAGTGAGTACTGCACATTAAATTTTATTATATACTGTTACCTAGGAGATACTGAGCAAAGTCTTACCGTGGAGTGGTATACTATTCTAGTACTTATAAGAACAATAATTAGAGTAGTTTTAAAACATTGGTCAGCCTAGGTAACAGTATATAAAGACAATCATATACAATGGGCCCATCATATAACTATATCAGAGATGTGCAAAACGGTGAAACATGCATGTTGGTCTCTTGGAAATTGTGCTTAAAGTTTGTGGACTTTGACCTGTTTTTGCATACTCAATCTGATGCAATATGCATAGTTTGCACTTTACCTATATTCCATCCAGTCACATGATTATGAATAGTAATACACTTTAATAAGTACACCCGGTTTATGGTTTATAGTTCAGATCTAGAAGTAGTTTATTGTTCAAGGGGATTGAACCAGGGAATATATATATGAGGTCATATTCGCTGTTCATGCAATTTCATGAGTTAGTACACTCTTACTATAGAGTTCACAAATATTCATAATTATGCCAAGTTGCCCTTTTATGTACGTCTGCATCGTAATATTAATCATGGTTGTGTTGCAGGCAGTACATAGCACCATTATTACAAGGTTGATGTATACAAGGAGCTAGCTCGAGTGTGGCTTGCTTGCTTCACTTGCCACGCTCCTCCAAGGGAAGCATGCAGTCATCTAAAAGCTAGCAATGCAATTAGAGGATGACAATCAGGTTGATCGACTGCTGAGCTGGCACTAACAAATGCACATGCACACAGTAATTAGTAAGATGATCCTAATATCAGTTTGTGCATGCACGGTGGTGCTGTTTTTGGAAGATGCCGGCCTGCATGCTTCTGATCAGCTGGCTCATGCAGTTCAAAAGGATCAAAACTCAATTTCGCTTGGTAGAAAAGGCGGGGTCTATAGGACTAGACTAGCACTGTATAAGGATCAAAACTCAATTTTTGAACATTTTGGAGCGTAAGTGTTATTTATTTCTAACTAGCACTGTATAAGCTAGCTCTAAGTCTTATAGTTAGTAGGCACTCTTTTCTTACACGGTTCTACATAATAATTAGGAGAATTTTTTAGCTATAGAGGTTGCATCACTTCCAGTTCCAGTGAACTCCCATAATATACAGACAGAGACATGCAGACACAGACGCATAAAACTTTGTTTATAATTAGACTCACTGATCTAGTAATGTTAACATTTACCCCTAAGGGTGTCACACCCACTTTATGTCACGTGACAGGAAGTTGCAGACCATCATGCATACCTTGCATTAAGTTCTGCCAATTCTGGCTCAATCAGTGAGTGGGTGTCCCTACTTCTGTATGAATTATAATACCAGTATACACTCACCATTGTGTTTTCTGTGTCAATTATATAGGTGTAAAGGTTTTGTATATGTATCATTGGTTCTACTGTTGCCAGTCTTTGTTGATGCACAGCTAGAGACATCTAGATCTGTAGTGCCTGACGAAAACACAACAGATTACGGTTAGCATATAATTTATGTTATGATATTATTATGGGTTTCATTCCTAGCAACACAATCATGAATGCACACAGCAATAAACGGCCATGCCGTTCTTGCATGTGTAATCAGTGTTGGTGACATACTGCCTTATTTGTATGCTATGTATGTAGGTTTTCTACGAACACCGCAGAATCAATCCGTAGATCTAGAGGAGGATCATGTTTTCTTCATCTGCGTGACAAGAGGCCAGTCATTTTGGACAATCACCAACTCCTCCGGTGTATCTATCAACCGGTCACAATGGTCAGATTATGGAATCACTGCCTCTTCTCACCTTGAATCTGGCAGTGGTATTGTGATATCTAATCTATCAATTTCAGTGATTAGAAAGAATGATGGGTTACGTATTAGTTGCAAAGTTGTGACAATAAATGGAACATTTCAAACTCAATCAGTAGAGTTACGTGTCACTGAGTCATCTACCGAATCTGATCTCGATCCATCAACTAACAGTGAAGTAGTCTCGTCAACTAACAGTGAAGTAGTCTCGTTCCCAGTTACAAATACTACTAGTACTACCATTACACAAGTTGGAAATGATACTACTGATTCTGAATCAGATATTGAAAACCATGGCAAAGTTATTGGTGGTGTAATTGGTGGTATGGTAACAGTTACTGTTATCAGTTTGGTAGTCTTCTGCATTGTGGTCTATAGAAACTGCTTCAAGAAGCCAAAATGTTTTGATGTAGAAAGAGCAAATGAAAATCCAAATACAGAAGTTTCTGGGACAACTTCTCCACCCCGGGGCCCTGATTCTAAGCCACAAGTATGATACTTATAATCATGTTTATTATACCACATGTATGTGAAGAATGTGCTGCATCTTGTGTAACAATAGTGACGGTACATATATCTATATGAATAATAATTATTCACTGTCATGATAATACTATAGGTGACGAGTGAAGAAACAACTGATGCTTTATCCTCCAGTGAAGTGGTTACTATAAATGGAAGCTACAAGCGGAATGAACCCCACATCCATTGCAGCAGAGATGTGAATACAGAAAGCTCTGAAGACTCATTTACCATTTACAAAGATTCACAACTTAAAAGTTTGAAGCTCTTTGAATCAACAGGATCTGAGTCTGGAAGTTCAGAAGGGGCTAAAATGGAGAGGTAAATATATTACAGCCACTATGAGTATACAAACGTGTCCTTGAAATCTTTTGTATTTGTACTGTATTTGTACACACCATTAAACCTTTACTAAGTTTCTTTGAATGTATACAGTGTCTTATCAACGCAAGAGAGTCAAGTTGATAACATTGCTACATATATCACAGTCACTAATAAGGTATGACTATAATTATTTCACAATGCAATTTGTTTACTCATGGATATTATAGTGAGAGCTATAATATCCATGGTTTACTTAATCAATCAGCGCAATTTAAGAATTATGCAGTTGTTATGGTATCATTGTAATCCTTGCAGGGTGTTATTTGTCGAGAAAATTTATCTGCACCTCAAAGTAATAATGTCATGATAGATTCTAAACTGGATGATGGTACTGATGATTAAAACATTTTTATTTAGTATTTTTTTATGAATATCCCATAATGTCATCATCAGTATAATATTATTATATAGGTACTATGCAGTTGGTGCATGTGCACCTATTCATTTCATTACTTATTTATCATAGATATTATTAATTCTTGTGTGCCAAAAACAAAAACAAACCCAAACGTGTTGCTGTGACAGTGCTATAATATCTTCACACAATTCAATATGGTAAAGGTCGGGCAGATAATTTGTAGGTACGTGGCGCGGCAATTGCATGGTCTATAAAGCCCAGTATCCATGCAGGAGTATAATTGCAACATTTTGAGATGCATGCATGGACTGCATGTGTGTATATATAATATGACAACAGTACAATAATGCACACTCATCCTTATAATTACCATTGCCATTAGTTTTTCTATCATTCTCTCTCATTTGACCAATTGTCTCTTAGTGTATGCTTGTGTACGTGGTACTCTTGATTGTTTAGCTGAAAGTGAATACATATGCTTATTCTGTCCACAGTATTGTACTACAAATACAAAGCCAAGTCAATAACGAAGGCAATGATGGCGCACAAAACACATGTGAGAGTATATCCAGCAGAGTACTAAACCAGTTAAGTAATTTGGCCTGTTAATTACTGTGCATACAATAATTATTATAATCTACATGCATTATATATACAAAAACTGTTAAAACTTGTTGAATTGTTAACATTTCAATGTATAGCAGTCACACATCCAATTCTCAGGGATCTGTCCAGTTTAGTGATGGCGATGCTTTGTGGCAGTGTGATATGCAGCACATGGCAGTGTATCAGGCTGGGGGGATGGGGTCTTGGATTGATCGTAAATCACCTCAACATTGATGAAGTCAGTTTCTCTCTCCTTCTTGATGGACGAGGCTTTGTTTTCATTGCTAGTGCTCCTGTTCGCTTCTCCCAAAAATGGTATTGCATAAACAGGATCATCTGGTCTGGTTCTAGCCTCTCCTATAAGGTGTGCATGTATTCATGTGAGTTTTAGTCTGCCATGATTCATTTTCTTGTGTGAACTGCATATGTATACCTTGTGATTTTTTGACCAGTTTGTAGATCACAACTCCAATACAAAGGAGAGCCAATATGATGAGTAAGACTCCTTCACCAATACATATCCCTGTGTCATTAACTATTTGAGTCATCTGCTCGTAATCATCTTTATAATCATTGTTATGAACGTAAATGTACAGGACCTGGTGTAATAAATTAACCCACCTAAGAGAAACCGGTTAGGCTGTGAAAAAACTTCTTTTGAAGGATCCTCATTAGCTTCTTGAGAATTTCCCTCACCTACAGCTTCCATAAATTATGATCATTTAATATACAATACATTGCATGCAGTATAGCCTCATATACCCAGGCCCCAATTAAGCTCCCTCTTTTATTTTAATGTTTTTCATGTGAAACACTATAAAAAGAGGTAGTGGCCTGGGTATGAGGCTATGCAGTATATGTACACAATGTGCAGATCCACTAACCTGGAGTCATGGTATGGTTTGTGAGCATTATTGAGGGTGTGTGAGTCATTTCTGATTGACTAGTGCTTAGATTTATTTCTGGGATTGCAACTAAAATTGATGAAAATAGTTATTGATAAAACTTATTGGACTGATTTCATGTAAATAATTTATAATATTATATACATAGTACACATCATAGCTTTTTTCTTTCTTCATACATGCACATAGCTATTTAAACAAATCAAACATAATTAATCGATTACCTGTTAAATGTATGTCCCTACTATAGCATACATTTACACTTTTCATCATCTTATACATGTATTCGTTCTTGTTGGTCAAACCATTGACTACACGGCAGTACACAGTCACTGGCTCTGATTCAGTGACATGATTAGCAGCAATAAAAGAGGGTATGCTAATCTCAAGCACCTCCATGTAGTTTGATACCCCCTCTAAACCACATGATTCGTGATAATCCGAGCGTGTGCAGTAGATACCATTAGAGGGATCCAGTTTCTCCACTGTGTTGTTGTTCACAAACCATGTCACCACCTGATTCAGTTCACCACACGAGAGAGTGCAGTGAAGAGTTGCCAACTCATTGTTTAGTGTTGATGTTGACACGTTAATGATAATTGCTGTGTATATTGAAAAGATAAGATAAGAGCTAGCGTCATCAATTAGCCGTTAATTGCACAAACAATGTAATAATTTATTATTGACAATGCCCCAATTATGGATACATGTTTATTGAGTAGCTTACGGCCATTGAAAGCAGCCTCTATTCCTTCACTTTGGTAGCCCAATCCAACTTCATTATAGCCAGCAACGTGAAACTTAAAGGTATCACAATGGACATTGTCCTCTCTGTTAAAGGTGTAGCTATTGCTTGATATGTTTGTTACTGTATCTACCAGTCCATTGTTGAGATTTACAATGGTCACAGTATAATGGACTCTTATCGTGACATTGTCGAGTGTTTGTGGTTCTTCCCAAATAAGATTAATTTGAGAGCGAGTTGTGAAGTTTACTTTCAAATTTCTTGGAGGAGCTAGCTTTCCTAAAAATTAATATAAAATTAATGTTGACAGCTAGAACATTAACTCATTAATAGCCATGCAACAAATGAATGTGAATGTACATTGTATAATATTATACATATTATTCTTATTCTTGTCCTTATATACCTTGGATTAGAAGTAGTACTGGTGGGCTGGTAATAATATTTAGCACACCACATTGCACCTGTGTATTGTTGTTGGATGTAATGGCATGGATGCAAAGAGTTGAATGGTGCAGTCTGGCACTAAGTTGTCTGAATTTCACTGTCAATCCAGCATCACTTGATGGAGTGTTGGTGCCGTTTATAATCCAACTGATAGGGCCTCCATTTATTCCACACTCAAAAGTAACATTAGAATCAAGTGTTGTGTTAATTGGAGTAGGCAACAATGTAAATGCTGTTATACCATACCAATAATAATAATAAAAATCATAAATACACGTCTTAGAAATAATATGGCAACTTACAGGCAGCTACAACCACATTAATTGAACCAGCGACGGATAAAAGACGAAGAAACGCCATCAGCAAGTTTTGTCTTCCAACTAACTGCTTGCAGTGATTTGCGCATGCTCAAAAATCGGGACACATCCAGCCGCGGTCGGCCAGTGCAGCCGGGCCGGATATGAAGCGCTATATATAGCGATCTGTGAGTGTCAGCACAATTAATCAGTCATCAATCACTGAAATTTGATTCAGCTGTGCGCTCAGGACTGCCACAGTACCACATTTTTATAATAAATTTTTGAAAGTTTTTAGAGTAATATGCCAGAGTTTCTTATACTGGTCCTTAAGAAATTTTTGGATAAGCCTTGAAGTATTAATGAGAGCTCTTGCCCAGACAGTCTACTACTTTGGCCAATGCCTGTCATATTATGGCTGCTGGCGTTGGTGAGTTATGGTAATTATATTGTGGATCATTATTTTCATGTAATTATGTTGTCCTGGTTGACTGGTGGTTAGGCATTGATAAAATTAATTATGCTAGCAAGCATAATTTTAGAATAATAATTGCTTGAAAAATTTTGGAGCATAATGTGGGAATAATAGGTAGAAATTTCTCTTAGATTAGGTAATGATCATCACTATTACTGTAGAAAGGGTGTTTTCATTGCTATAAAATTCTTTTTCTTGTATACAAAACCTTTTTATAGAGGACTTCACCAATTAAAACAGTGACTAACTGCATCACTTATGCTATATACTCTACAGCAACTAAAATTGATATACGTCTTTAGATCATATGTATTTTAGCAAGAAATTTTTGAGCATAATAGGTGACCTGCTGAGCATATAATGGGCACAATTTTAGGAAAAAAAAGAATAGAATATTTGGAGATATAAAAAGCATATAATTTATCAATACCTACTGGTGTGTGTACTAGATCATCCCATATTAATATTACTCACTATCATTACATTGTTCAAGTGCTAGCCTGTCAGTGTCATATGACTGAGCTGCACTGAATGAGCTAGTCAGCATGACGTCACTGCATGTACACTGTATCCATGCAATTTTAAACTTCCCCAGGAGATCTCCCATCAGCTATATATATATACATAGCATGCAATGGCCACTCTCTAAATAAGACATGACTGATTAGTGTGACTATAATATTATATCATGTGATTACTTTGAAGACATTTACATTGTCATCTAATGCAAGCATGCACATTTATTGATTATATATATATATATAGGGCCTTATATTTGTTGGTGATGACTGATACACTGTGTACTTCCATGCCACAAAACAATACTATGGCAGAATCAGACTTAAGGTCCCTCTGTACGTTCAGTATAGTTCCTATAGCTTATTATGAAGCTTCTAATACAATCTTGTAAATATTCAAGTACCAATTATACATGAGAATTAACTGTGATTTCAATCCATGCAGATTTACTAGAATCCCCTGATAATCAAACTGCGAAAGTAGGTGATACCGTAATTTTTAGATGTAAAACTATCGGGGCTTTGGAATGGATCATTTTAAACAAAGCTAGAGATATGATCAATGGCTCATATGACAGCTACAACATCTGCATCAATGGTGGTCATGAGAATCTTACAACTGATACACGCTGGTCAATACTATTAATACAGCCAGTCACTCTTGATCATGATGGCATCTCAGTAATCTGCTCTACTCATAACATCAGCAGTGATCCAGCAAACCTGCAAGTGAATTCCATATCAGCAGTTACTGTAATGCATAATTCTACACCAAGTGGTATATATACCTAATCTGTAAAGCATACTGTCAGCTAATTTTTTTGCTTTAAATAATTTATAACATGCATTTTAATTATACAATAACAGGCTTAAGTGACACTCATATCACAACTATGCTGCCAACTATGGCTCAGTTAAGTACATTGGCAACCAATTTCACTGATGATGATGTTGGAATTATATCTAGGGCCAGCACTACTTTACTACCTACTGTTACAGTTACTATTGCTTTGCTCATTCAAAAATTTTTTGTAAGTAGCACAACTCTCTGTGTACTGCTATGTATGTCTTGTGTGTACTTTGTGTGTGTGTGTGTGTGTGTGTGTGTGTGTGTGTGCCCGGTAGTGCCGTATGTACGGTGTTTTGTGTTCATACTATAGTGGGAATACAGTACTACACAGTAGAGAGAATAGTTGACATGCATGTGATTGCTTTGAAAAAGCCAGTGTAAACAACACTTCAAGTGGTCAGCATTTTGTATATACATTTGGCCCATTCCTACTATACCGTATGTATGATACCATCTCATAGGTGCCGGTTGTCTGTCTGGAACTCCCGGGACAGTCCCGGATTTGAAGCCTCTGTCCCGTGTCCCGCCCGGAAATCCAAATTTACCTGAAATGTCCCAGATTTCAGACAGATTCTGAAATGCACTTTTCCCAGAAAAATGCAACCATTTATCTCAAAAACTTAGCCTTTTCAACTCTATACTGTCCTAAAAAGGCTAACAAAGCAATAATCTTAGCTTTCTGAAGCGCTACCACGCTAAGATCGTAATTGCACTTTGTACTTTTGCAATTACAAATGGGCGTGTTAACCGATTATACGCTGAATTCTTTTGAAGTGAATGACGTCATACGGCGAAATTAAAATTTTAAATTTTTAGTAGCTACGCCTTCTTTTTGTTTTTCTTCTAAAGTAAAGATTAGGCAAACCTTTTTATATGATACAGCTAAGCAACAATCAAGCTTACTATACTCCAGGTCTTGTTGCTTAGTGAAGCTTTTGCTGGTAAAAAAAAGCCTAACATACGGGAGGGTCAAATACGCTAGGATATAGCCGCGCGTATAAAGCTTTTTTTCCAGCTAGCCAGCAACGCTTACAAAAGCGATGCTATGGCTATATAGCCTAACTATCCCTGCACCTACGTAGCAAGTTTCAAGCTTATCCTCTGAAGTGTTGTAGAAAAAACGTCGATCTAAAGTCGCCTGTCGTGATCGCGAAGATCGTGACCGTTAGTCGCTCAACGACGAGTAGCGCCACGCCTTACTAGCAGTTCTAAGTCTGACTTGATATTTAACCCTCGGCGTGTGAAACACGCCGAAAGGGTTATAGTAGTCGTTTTTTCCGTGTGTGTGTGTGTGTGTGTGTGTGTTCACTCTTAATCTGAAGAACAGCAAGTCTACTCTGAAAATTAAGGACATAAGCATGGAGTACTGATGTTCATCTAAAAAAAATATGTGTATCAGAAGCTAAAAGCTTATAGTTCTTGAGCTATGCCAGGATTTTCAGTCCGAGCCATCGCTCGGGCGGCCATTTTGGCTACGTGGCCCCACCCACTATAGCACTACGCATACGTATAATTATAGTGAGCTATAGCGCTAACGAGAGTTGCCTGATCGTGCGCTAGCTGCACCTCGCTAGAACACTGGAAGTCTGAGATAGCGACACTGACTCTAGTATAAATGCTTAGACGTAACAGAGTATTTCTAGTCCAAGCGCTTGTGTTTTGCAAACTCTGCAGCAAGATAGCTTGTGATCATATTATGGTCGCGATGTTGCCTAAGTAGCCACGCCCATGCACAGTACAGTCTGCATGCAATGCCACCCTCGATGTTATACAGCTGCAGTAAAGTATAGAAAATGTATTTTACATGAGTCTCAGATTGCAATGCTGACAGTATACGTACAATCATGCCTCGATATCCTTCCTCATTGCCTCATTATAATGCATGCAATAAATAATTGCATAATTCATCACAGTGTATATACGCCGAGGGTTGTGCACCATGCATATGGTGCCTTTCATTTAGTAGAGTAGTCCCTTACCTATTCGTATATAAAGTTTAAAGTTCAGGGCTAATTGCTTAGCTTGCAAAATAGTCGCTAGTGCAGCCTTGACGCGATTTTGCGTCAACCGCGGTTTGAAACACCCACGCGGATGACGCGATTTAGCGTCAACCGCAGGTAATCGGTTAACACGTAAAGGGGGCGTGGCTAAAAATTCGCGCGCGCGGTTTTAATGTCCCGGGATTTTTTTGTTGAAGGTTGGCACCTATGCCATCTCCAGGCTGTTAACTTTTATGTATTTTTGTAATTACAGATCCTTTGCCTAAACTTGGTCCAGTGAGAAGAAAACTATGGACTCTGAGTACACTACTACACACAGTAAATTTTTCTGTTAAGTTAATTGATCGTCTAAAACTTACTACTATAATATTATTAATATTATTATCGTAAAAACTGAACAAACTATTATGGTGTGTACACAGCTCATTTTATGAATAGCCAAGGAAAAATAATTTTTTATGTATAGAGGTCCATAATTATTATTTTTACATGCTTGATTTACAGGCTAGACTTTGCCCAAGTATTATATATTAAAGTTCAAAGTTCAAGTGAATGTGAAGTATCCTGATATGCATAATTGGTTTGAGTTGTTTTGAAACTGAAAACTGAAATTGCCTATTGTTGATGATGCTTTGTAGTATGATATGCAGCACAGGCTTGCATGTCAGGTTGAGGGGAGGGTGTCTTTGGTTCATCATAGATCCTTTCCATTTGGTTAGGGTCCACCTCATTTCTCTTTGATGAAGGTTTTACTTTATCCCTTTTGTCCAAAAATGGTACTGCATAAATTTGGTTGTCTAGTTTTGTTCCAGCCTTTTCTGTATAAGTATGAATTTTATGTGTGTGGAATTGTTTGAGTTATTAAGTGATAATTATAGTGGCAATACTTTTTTGTCGTAATATCTTGACCAGCATACAGACCACCACTCCAATTGAAATGGCTATGAATAAGACGAATGTAACTGCCAATCCTATGCACACTCTAAAGAGTAGCAAGTTGGTCTCAGAAGATGTCAGTCCATCATACACATTACTTCCCTGATTATCACCTTCACTTGGCGAATGAGACTCTGAAAATACAGTCGTGTAAAATGTGTAGTGAAATACTTTATTTGTAAATTATTTATACAAACCTGAAGGTGATGTATTGCAGACTGTTGTTGTATGCATCTGTGTACTGATATCACTTGGTGTAGTTAGCTCTTGTGTGCTGCTACTTGGAATCCAGGTATCAGAAATTGAAACTAAATTAAGAGTATAAACTAGTGTAATGATTTTCTTTGTGATATCATAATAATGTTATAGCAGGAAATTTTTGTAGAATGCCCTATTTGGTTTTGATTAATTTTTGCTAATAATCACAAAAAATTATCATTACTACAAGAAAAACCACAAAAATTTCCTGCTTGTTTATCTTGTTACCTGTTAGAAAGGCCCTCCTGCTGTAGCACAGAGCTGCACCTCTATCAATCTTGTCGGCTAGACTTACAACACCACAGTGAACCGCCACTATCTCGTCATTGATGGGTTGACTTGAAACAAGTGAGGGCATGTTAATCCTAAGTGTCTCTGTGTAGTTCAATGCTCCTGAACGACAGTCATAGTAGTTGGAATGTGTTTGGTAGCTAGATGGATGAAGTTTGGTCACTATTTGGTCATTAACAAACCATGTTACCAAATTTTGATCATCACACAGCAAACTGCAGTGAAAATCCTCAGTAATTGTTGATGCTGACACATTTGATGGACTTGTGATGATGGTTGCTGTGATATGTGTATGCGTGTGGGAGGCTAGATTGCCTAGTAGACATTATGAAAGTTTTAATATTTATTTGGGAAACTCATAGTAGTTTACAATAATACTCTGTAGCTAAGCTATAGCTTGAAGCACTGATATAGTTCTTAATAATACCATGCTTGGGATATTAATGAATCGCTTGTCAGTTATGTTTGTTTTGTGGCATAATTTAATCTTTGATCAAACAAAAACAATAACAGTTACTGCAACAGCTCGTAATGGCCATGTACTTACGTCCTAGAAAAGTAGTTTCGATTCCTTCACTTTGGTAGCCCATCCCAGCTTCACTGTACCCCACCACTTTACACCTGAACCTGTCACAGTGCTCAAAATCCTCTCTGATAAAAGTGAACCCATTGCTAGAAGTATTAAATACCCTCTCAATGCCAGTGTTAAGGTTCACAAGGGTCACCAAATATCCTGGAACACTATCCAATAGTGTAAGAGAATCTTCCCAGATGAGATGAATTTCAGAATAGGTTGAGTTTACCCTCAGATTTTTAGGAGGTAGCAGCCTTCCTATAGGTACATAGTATGACGTGGTTTGCATTAAAAATGTGTTTTTTTTTGTTGTTGTTGCATGATCATCCAAGCTATAGCTCATGTCATGCCATGCAACCCACCTTGTATTAAAAGAAAAACTGGAGAACTTATGATGTTCAGGACAGCACATTGGACTTGAGTGTTGTTGTTAGCTGGTGTGGCATCTATGTACAGTGTTGACATGAATTCAGTCGCACTGATCTGTCTTGTAGTGAATCTTATTCCATCGTTCCATCTTCTGGTATGTTCTGTGCCATCTACTATCCAATAGAGAGGGCCCCCACTTGTTGCACACTCAAAGGAAGTAGTAGCATTAAGTGGAGTGGTTTTTGAAACTGGTAACAGTGTGATAGCTGTAAGGATCATATCAAACATAACTATATATGACATTGTAGTGATGACATATGGTATTTTCCTTTATTGATTTCAACTTACAAGCTGATATGACTACACTGATAGTACTTGCAACTGATAGTAGGCCTAAATAAAGAAAAGCCATTGCATCTAATCACTTTTATGACTGCACTACACCTTGAAAGTAAATTTCTTTGTGCACATGCGCGCATGCTCAGACTCCGCCCAAACCCGGCCCGTAAATTACACTACCGTACGGCCGTTTTTTGTTTATGATCTTGCCTAATACGGGAGAAGAACTCGAGAAATAGCGCCAAGTCTCTTTGGTCCAGTGCAACAGTACCGTACATGTTTGGTGGGGCCAAACTAACCAAAGGTCCGAGGTAAGAGGCAGCAGCAAGCATCTCACCGGGTTGTTTTTGGCCGTGTATTGGTAGCTCAGTCATCAAGCCGCTGTCTAGTCAAACTTGGTCGACTCAAGCAAACAAGTAAAGTCTGAAGATGAAGTCATTCATCAGGTATACAAATACATTATATCTAGTGATCGAAAACAGCAACGTTATTTTGTTGGCTGTTTGTGTGTGTGTGTGTGTGTGTGTGTGTGTGTGTGTGTGTGTGTGTGTGTGTGTGTGTGTGTGTGTGTGTGTGTGTGTGTGTGNGTGTGTGTGTGTGGTGTGCCAGAGGATCCACTGGCCATTTTGCAGGTCAGAGGAGGTTCCACAGGGTCAAAAGGTCAAGCTTAATTCCATCGTTAATTACATTCCTTTCTCCGTGCAAGCTAGTTTCTACTTGCCCTCTAATAGCTGTCTGTAGTTGTTGGGATCTCGTAAGTTCTAAGATGACAAAGATAAGTCGCTAAAAGTGCCTCAAACAACTTGAGAGAGTGACAAGTCAGGCTAATAAAAAGATAAAGGTCAAAGGTCATGCATATGCCGTCTTGGATGAATCTTTTGAAGTGCGCAATAGTTTAAAACAAGCATAAAGATGATAGGAAGTGTATAGGCTTGTTTTTATCCCTGTAAGCTAGGGGTGCAATGGTAAACTCATTCCGCAATACATGATATATGGCGCATGTGATACTAATAACTTGACCTGTTGACCCTGTGGAACCTCCTCTGATTGCAGGCTATATAAATGAGATCACGTGATATTGTTTCCTGGGTGCATAGATCACTTTTTCTAACAACTTTTAGCAGCTACTCTGACAAAATAACAGGAGAGGGAAGGATTCCTTTTCAAGGCATAAAAGCGTAGAAAGCTGTAGAAAGCGTCTTAAATCAAGACCAGTTGTAATTTTCATGAATTCTTCACGTTTATATCTGCATATGAAATTTATCTGCGAAATTAGCTCAAATTTCTCGTGATCAAACCCAAATTGTGCATCTGGATGATGCAACATTAATGTTTAGGCACTTGAATAGTAGTAGCTGTGAACTTTGTATTCCCTCAAAACATGTTTTTATAGCTGATGACAACCTATGAGGGTGGGTATATACAATGCCTAATAATAGTAATTATAGTAGTAACATAATACCGTTTTTTTATTATCGGTTTCAACAATTAGCTTTATTGTATGCCAAGCATTTCAAGACGAAATTAATGTAAGATCAATATGTTTTTTTCCATATTGTAGCTTTTTACTATTGTTTGTTGTTGCCGTTGTGGAAATGGAGGATGGTTCGCAGTGTTCCACGAGTTCAGAACAATCCTGTACGTAAGTTTTAGTTGTGAGGAGACAATGCACAACTTTGTTTCAGTCAAAAGCTTTAAATGCTGTATAATACCTGATGTCTATATTTAGGTTTTGCTGTTGAACCTGTTGATCAACGTGCAGAACTAGGCGAGACTGCTCAGTTTTACTGTGAAGTACGAGGCACTGTTGTCATACAATGGATCGTGTGGGACTCGACTGGACAACAAGTGACTAACTACTCAAGTCGAAATATTGTCACTCTCAGCCCTGGCAGCAACCTACTATCCCTATTCTCTACCCTCCAAGTTCTTGCTACTCTGGACAACAATAGACTTGGTGTAGCATGTCAAACTGGTCCGGCAACGAATCCTACTCAAGTTCAGAGCAATGTTGCTTATCTTTATATCATTGGGCTTGAAACCCCAACAACACAAACAAAACAGAGTATGCACATTAATAGTTGCTCAAGGATGATACCAGAACATGTTTGCATTGTTATCATTTCACATTATACTGCTGCTTTATACTCTCCGCAATGTCATGCACACACATACATGTAGCTACAGGGACTCAATCCAGTACTGCTAACCCAATGGATACTACAAAAGAACCTAAGATTAACTCAACAGATACTACTACTGTAACAGAGGAACGTGAAGATAGCAGTTTAGATGATCATACCGTGGTGGCACTAGCTGTGATATTCTCAATCTTGGTGTTGGGAATGTGTTGTGTATGTCCTATTACAATGGTGCTAGCTGTAGTGAACTCAGATAGGTGTTGTCGAAGAGCTGGCTGCTGCCCTGTACAATCCATAGTAGTGCGTGATACTGTTACACGAGATACTCCAGGTGTTGTACCGACCACCAACCCATCTCAAACTCCAACTCCATCTTCATCTGAATCTGAGGTATGTTTAATTTCATGTCATGTATAACACTATGATATCTATATAATATTGTACTATTATTTTTTTTTACAATGCCTCATAGGGAAATATGGTTCATGTGGAATCCGACACACAGAAAAGAAATGCTTCCCGTAAACTCTCAGTACAGAGAGACATAGAGGAGCCTATCACTCATTCGCTTGATCGTGAGCATATGGAACAGTTTGTTGATGCGAAACCACATCCTTGGGCTGCTGAGCCAGGAGATAATAAGAAGGAGGCTGAGGGACAAGAGGATATGGACTCATCATCAGCACCTTTGGATGAGGGAGAGTCTGTCAAATCACCTCCCACTGAAGCTAGCGGTGACTCTGGAAGTATTCAAAGGTATAGGTATTATTGACTGTTCTACCGCTGCCAACTCACAACTCATGCATCCTTTAATTGTGTGTGTGTGTGTGTGTGTGTGTGTGTGTGTGTGTGTGTGTGTGTGTGTGTGTGTGTGTGTGTGTGTGTGTGTGTAGCAGTGAAGGACAAGAGTCACCCTCATTGCAGTCGGTCAAACCTATGAAGTTTGACCCTAATCAAAGGTAATTGTGTGCCATTTTCTGTGTAGCTTAAATGGCTCATTCATTTCTGTGTACCTATAGGTGTGTACAATACCCGCCAGGCAACCCACAGGAAACAGATCCTCCAGAATCTCTGTGTATTGTTCCTCCTACGGTAATTATCCAGACGACATCTACCTGTCACATAATAATTATAGCCGTTGTTTTAGTATTGATTTTTTTGTTCGATGAATAGGGAAAAGCACATCATGTACATCAAGAAGACTTGTCACCAGCGCCAAAAACCGTCCGTATTTTTCGTAAGTTGTATAGATTGGGACAATGTGTGGCCATGCATGTACAGCAGTCTCTAAGTAGAGGAACCCATGTCAATTTTATGCAAGTGTAATTAAGGAGAGCCTGTATTTGTAACTTTCATAGCTCCTGTGACCAACAGAGCTCCTGTGACCAACAGTGATGACAAGATTGATGTTGAAAGTGAGAGTTGATCCTCAAGTAACCTACATGTTGTTTGTTTTCAATTGTACTCAGTTTCTGTTTCTATTGTGTTTTGTCATAGTGTGCCGACCATTGATTTTAGTCCATGTTGTAGTTATTTTAACACAATTTTTTTTCTTTTTTCATGGCAATAGGTTCTATTTCTGTTTCTATTGTGTTTTTAGTCAGTAGTGTGCCGGCCATTGATTTTAGTCCATGTTGTAGTGAATTTAGCAATTTTTAGTGATTATAAAATTAATCATCACTGCTGCACGGCGAGTCATCACTATCATCCATTATTCCATCTCCTTTGATGGGACTGTTGGAATCCAACTGCCTACTGGCCATAGTAGATGATGCGGATCTATCTGTTGACAATCTGGAAGTTACCATGCAGAGAAGATAATTGCTTGGTATAATACACTTAAAGCGCGCGTAATTCAAAGTTTATGCCCCGCCCTGGCCGGAAACCAAATGGGAAGTCAGAATGCATTGAAATGCATGGTGCGACTAAGCTCTTCAATCATANGTACGTAACGGGAGTTCACTGGAAGTGATGCAACCTCTATAGCTAAATAATTATTATGGAGAACAGATGCTAAGAAGAGAGTGCCTATACTAATTACGACTCAGAGCTAGCTTATACAGTGCTAGTTACAAGTACTGGTGCTCCAAAATGTTCAGAAATTGAGTTTTGATCCTTTTGAACTGAGCCAGCTGCATGATCAGAAGCATGCAGGCATCTTCCAAAAACAGCACCACCATGCATGCACAAACTGATATTAGGATTGTCTTACTAATTACTGTGTACATGTGCCAGCTCAGCAGTCGATCAACCTGATTGTCGTCCTCAGGCTGATTGCTAGCTTTTGAATGACTGCATGCTTCCCTTAGGGGAGCGTGGCAAGTGAAGCAAGCAAGCCACATGCACTCAAGCTCCTTGTATACACCAACCTTGTAATAATGGTGCTATGTACTATATATACTGCCTGCAACACAACCATAATTATTACGATGCAGACGTACATAAAAGGGCAACTTGGCATATGAATATATATCTGTGAACTCTATAGTAAGAGTGTAAAAAAATTAACTTAACTCATGAAATTGCATGAACAGCAATATGACCTCATATAAAATTCCCTGGTTCAATCCCCTTGAACAATAAACTGCTTCAGTAGATCTGAACTAAACCATAAACAGGGTGTACTTATTATTAATAAAGTGTATTACTATTCATAATCATGTGACTGGATGGAGTACAGGTAAAGTGCAAACTATGCATATTGCATCAGTATATAAAATCAGGTCAAAGTCCACAAACTTTAAGCACAATTCCCAAGAGACCAACATGCATAATAATACAAGTATAGTAAAAATTTATAAAAATTAGAAGTGTAGGAATGGGCAGTGCGGTAAAAAGCAATGAAACAAGGTAAGTCTCTGAATTTCGGCAAATGACTACTTCATTTAATGAGTCAATTACAAGTTTGAATTCCATCATTATAGCGTCGGTCATTTGGCTGATGAGTCAATGCAAGCAATCACTTGACTAATTTGGATAAAGTAACAAGTATGTAGAATGTAGGTACACAGTAATGTATAAGAGTTGGGTACAAAAAATGAAGTAGTCATGTGCCGAAATTCAGAGACTTACCTTGTTTCATTGCTTTTTACCGCACTGCCCATTCCTACACTTCTAATTTTTATAAATTTTTACTATACTTGTTCATTCACTTTTTTAAACACCAAGGTGCTCAATTGTATTCATACAGCAGAGACTAGTTGTATACAAAAAGCAGAACTGTACATTTAATGCGCATGCGCATTATAAGTAATTGCAAACCACGTGGTCTATTGATGACCTTTACCTACATAAAAATGGCTAAATAAAAGTACAGTATTTTATATCGAGATTTTCAAAGCTGCCTAGATTTTGTTTGCTGCCTTTTCGCCAGCTAACAAGTCAAAAAGGACGTACTACAGATGAAATGAAGTCTCACTATATAGTTAAAGTTGGCTCAATGCCTTTAGTTTGTCTGGAAATCGCGTTCAAGTAAGTCAGTTAGGAAGGAAGGAAGGAAGGAAGGAAGGAAGGAGAACAAAATTGCACTCTTGTGGCTTCTCGCCAGCGCTCTCTCCAGAGTGCTCCAGAAACTTTCTGCCAGTTTTCTTGGTTAATACAGTAAGTAAACTGTCTGGGAGAGGCTATAAAATGCATTTGAAGGCTTAGCCTTGTTTCCCTGAAAGTTTATAAGCATGAACATTTTGTATTGTGTCAATGGGACAGTCGGCCCATTCCTACTATACGTACTACCGTACGTATGATTATGTATGTTTCACACATTTGCACATCTCTGATTATAATAGTTATATGCATGATGGACCCATTGGTATAATTATGATTGTCTTTATATACTGTTACCTAGGCTGACCAATGTTTTAAAACTACTCCGGGCTAATTATTATACTAGCATAGACCACTCCGGTATATAAGACTTTGCTATCTCCTAAGTAACAGTATNGCTTGTAGTCGGATCAAACTTTTCTTGGCAATGAAACTAGTGGTGAGCTGCTCAATCTTCTTCCTGGTGAGAGCTATGAGATCAGACTGAGAGCCTCTAACCTGGCTGGGGTCAGCGAACCATCCAACATTGCCACTCACATGCCACCAGCAAGACGTAAGAGAACAAATAGATTACCGTTATGCAAAATTTATCATACAAGGGTGAATTCACTTCAAAGTAACTTATCTTTGCAGATTCATCTTTAATACATGTATGCACGCACCATCCATTTCTGTTTCTCTATATATCCTCTTTGATGTGCTTGTTGTTTGTACAAAGTTCTCCTACTCTCTTGATGTCTGCTTACTAACAAACAGCAATGTTGTGATCGATTCTCAAATGAATCACTTTGGTTTTTATTTCCACACACACAATTATAGCTCCCAGTCTGTCGTTCTTCAATGCCACTGCTCAAGAGGATGATCGTTCAGTGCTGCTGGAATGGGAACTGGAGTTTGATGGAGGATCAGATATCACAGAATTCAGAGTGGAAGTAAGTTTGTGCATCCTCAAAGTACAATGTAGTAGCATCAGTGAAGTAATCAGTTTGTGTGTAGTGCAGTTTTTATACTTGATGACCTTTGCCAGTCATGTACTAGTATCATTTTTTCTTTTTTCTTTTTCTTTCCTTAGGTCAGTCTGAATGGAGTGAGAGTGCAGATCTTTGATCTGAATGTGACTCATGAGATGTTTGAGGTGCGTGGCCTCAACCCCCTCAGCACCTATAACTTCACTGCCATCCTCTCCAATGAACAGTTCTCACAGCCAGTCAGGTTCACTGCCTCTGCCACTACACCACTGGGTAAGGTCAAGGGGCAGAACAGCTATATATAGAATTATGTTGCCCTTTCAAAGGTTGTTTGCTACTACTTTGGTATTCCATGGCACACATTTGTATTTAGGAAATAAATACATGTGTATAGCTTCATTATTTTATTTAGCCTATGTTACCAGATACGCAGTGTATCAAATCATAGTTAAATTTAAACTAGCTGACAATCATTTCCTCATTCTCTCCACCCACCCACTCCACCCAGCCTTCCCTGGCATGCCATCCAGACCCTCCATCACCTCAGTGACCACTCACTCTGTCACCCTCTCCTTCTCTGTGAGGTTTGGCTCACGGCCCATCACACACTTTGTCGTAAACATCACCGAAATCACAGACTCCTCTAATAACGAGAGGGGCATCCCCACTCAGGAGGTGATACCAATTGATGAGCGCCGCTATGTGGACTCTCTTGTCCCCCTACGTGATGGGCGTGGCCAACAGGTCGGCCATGATGTGGTACTGGTCATCACTAGCAGTGGTCACGGCCTGAGGGCCAGAGGGAGGTACCAGTTTGAAGTGGCGGCCACTTCTGAGCTGGGAACAGGACGATTTAGTGAGCCATCGGAATCTGTGAGATTAGGTAATCATTACATCAGCATAAATTATTTAAGACTGCTGCATAGCCATGTGCGTTTCAAGTATAGCCAGTACAATGTCATGTGGTTAGAGTGTATAGGTAGATTTAGTGCAAGGATTATGACATTGGAAATTTGATTAATGCTTTACCCTGTATAATGTGCAGATGACTCCACTACAGCTGAGAAAACCATGCCACCAATTGTGACCCTATCTAGTACGACTATATCTCTGGCTGGAACCAGAGTAGCAGCTATATCAGTTTCAGTAGTGTTACCATTTATTGTATGTGCTGTTCATCATTGGCTGATTTAATACATTGTCCATTAGTATAGTTTACATAATTTCGGTGAGAACGTTTAGCTAATTTACGCGAGCTTCTCAAGTGTGAGACACGCCCACTGGTTGGCAAAAAGCATGTTCTCTATGGGTTTGCCATAGAAAAATCGAGTATCAAAATTGTTGCAAAATAGCTTCGTTTTTCTGCATTTGAAGGCTAAAATCAAAGAACTCATCCTAGAAAAGCTGTATTTTGCTGAAATAGCCCCGAAAACGATCCCTCCTTGACAGGTAACGTTCAGAAAGTCTACCATACATTTTCTATGGTGCCAACCAGTGGGCGTGGCTTACACGGCCCCATTGAAATGTATGGCCAACTTACTGAACGTTACCTGTCGAGAAGGGATCGCTTTCGGAGGCTATTTCAACAAAATATAGCTTCTCCAGGGCAAGTTCTTTCAATTTAGCCTTCAAACGCTGGAAAACAAAGCTATTTTGAAACAATTTTGATACTAGATTTTTCTATGGCAAACGCATAGAGAGCACGCTTTTGCCAACCAGTGGGCGTGTCTCACACGTTGAGAAGCTCGCGTAAATTAGCTAAACGTTCTCACCGAAATTATGTGGAAATTGTGGTTTTTTGTAAAAAAAAAAAAAAGTATGGTAAAGGGTAGATAATCTTACATTGTCCATACTATCGTACGTACGGTGGTGTCCAGACTAGGAATGGACTAGTCGGGCTCCGCCCGACTACTCTGCACGCTGCATGCTCTGGATGAAGCGCGCGTAATTCAAAGTTTATGCCCGGGCGCCCCACCCTGGCCGGAAACCAAGCTGGAAGTCTGAATGCATTGAAATGCATGGTGCGACCAAGCTCTTCAATCATATTGCAGTATTAAAGTTACTAAAAAAATGTCTAGCATAAGTGTTCTCTTTCTTATGGCTCTTGTGTATGGAGCATCATTGGCATCAGCACAAAGTAAGTCTATCTTTTTTTCTTCCTTGATCTATTTACCTACTTTTCTATCTCACACTCGCTGCACAGCTGTAAAAGTTTCATTTAGCTCACCAGTGGTCAGAGTGGGCCTATTCACAACAGCTAACTGCACTGTAAGTGATGCAACTGCCCCAATCCAGTCGTTCAGATGGGAAAAAGATGGCACTACTATTGTTGACTCTGAAAATGAGAGAATTACAATCACTGATAACAGTGAGTCTGGTTTCAGCCTGCTGGAACTTGTAGCTGCAGAACCAGAAGATGCTGGAGAATACTCATGCCATGTTTTATTTGTGGGAGGAGGACTGACAGAAGATGATACTGATTTACAAGTTACAAGTAAGCAAGGCCTAGTATAATGTATAGTTTAGTGAATATAAACTTCATGCCTGGGTCTGGCCGTGCATGCATAATGTTATTCATGCATGAGTTCTGAGCTATTTATATCAGTTGGTTTGAATTTGCAGTAACTGTTGTCTATAATCTTTAATCTTTCAGCTCCACTTGTCCTCACGGCTGATCCAGAACAAGAATTTGCTGTGGCAACAACAGCAACTTTGAGATGTTCCTTCAGCTCTTCCCTCATCCCTACAATAACTTGGTCCAGGGTAGTGAATGGACAAACTACTGCACTGAGTCCACAGCCTGGCAATGAGCCTGGTACTTACACCATTTCCAATGTGATGGAAAATGATGCAGGAACTTATCAGTGTAAAGCTCAAACATCTTTAGATGTAGCCAGTGTGGATATTGAACTCATTGTGCTAGGTAAGTGAAGTGAATTAACACTCATACATGATAATCATTGGCTATTATACTCAGTGATTTGTTTGTAGTACCAAGACTTGAAGTTGCTATTTAGGTATGTATGGTACTAATAATTCAGACAGACCTCTCTGCATAATGCATGCGTGAGTTCATTTCACCATTCCCACTGAGTTACACAGCCTGATGCATACACCATGCACCATGCCTGAAATGTTTGTCTCGACCATGGACATAATACCAACTCTCTGGAATCTTTGCAATCAAAACTGAAGCCTTGAGTCTCTTACAATTGTAATTGGATTCTCCTCAAGTGAATGGCTTCAGTTGGTGTTCCCTGCTACTCTGTATATTAGTGAAATGAATTCCTTCTGTGGTGGCTTCAGCCACTCACTTGGTGCATGCAAAGGAAGTGGCAACCTTCGAATTTAAATGTTGTTTACTTGTTGAGATTTCCTGTAATAGTAAACTCTTAGACATGCATGCATTAAGGCTCTCAAATCACACACACACCCACCCATGCATCGGGTGCCTGTGATATATAGCTTGGAGGTACAATCGCCATTGTTGTGAGCTGTTGGAGATTTAATTTCTAGACTTCTCTTTTTTTTTTTTTTTGTAGCAATTTCTCAAAATACATTTCATAGCTGTTTTTTTATGCTTCCTCCTGATGTGTTTGCATTAGTGTTGCTCTTCTGTTTTTGAACATGTGCCTATTACAAGCAATATTGGTTGAGCATTCATGAATAATGTTTGCAACAATCCCAATGGTGTGACTGGGTGGTCCCAAGACCCATTGAGGTTCACCTATAGTCTACCACAATAGAGAGGAGCAGTGCTCTCTAGTGGTAAGGATTGAAGAAGTTCAAGTAGGCTATAGGAATGGAAAATTAGCACTAACTCTAAGGAAAAGGCAGGAGTTTTGTCCTTGTGCTCTGCTTAGACTGTAGCTTTGTAGCCTATATGGCCCATGGAATTCGAACCTATAGTGCCTTTAGTTTAACTCTGACATACTGGCCATACTTATGCATTGTTACAATGACATAGCATGTTATGTGTATATGGCACATGCACACACACACACACACACACACACACACACACACACACACACACACACACACACACACACACACACACACACAAGACAACCCAGTCATGCATGTAAGCACTATAAGGTCATGTGCACACCTCTCTATTGGGTGTNCACACACACACACATACACACACACACACACACACACACACACACACACTTTAGTGCCTCCTGAAATAACCACTGTGAGCAGTAGTCGTGATGTCCGTACTGGCGCCAACCTCACCTACGACTGCACTGCTACTGGAATGAGGCCTCCCACCTACCAGTGGCTGCACAATGGCAGTCCCATCGATACGGAGGACGATAGGATCACGGCAAATAATATCACCGGGACCCTGATGGTTCGTGATGTGACGTTCACTGATGATGGGATGTATACGTGTGTGGCTAGCAACAGTGCCGGGGAGGACACACAGGACCATGATGTCACAATTACTGGTGAGTATTGAGTTGCATGCATTTGTCATTTTGTTTTGTGTATGATCGTGAATGATTGGCATTTTATTTGCAATACTCTTATTAACTTTCTGAAGGTAAGTATGACACATTGTCTGTATTTGTTGTTTGTTCCCTTCAAGTGAAACTGTTTGTGTTGAGGCCATAGCTAGACCTAGCTATACATTGATATCTAGACCATGCAAACTCAGCACTTTTCTATTGGACATAAATTGTAAGCTTTCAAACATTTTACATAGCTGATCTAAGACTTGTGCAATAAAAATTCCCGCATCTTTTTGATCAATTCCTATGCTGATAGGTAGTACTAACAAAGCTAATTAATCACTTACAAGCAACTTGATGTACACACTCACACACTCCTACACTTCAATGATGCCATACTACAACCATCACCAATGCTTGGTACATCCTTAGCTCCTTAAGAAACATAAGGAGTCAAGTGCCAAACAACATTAGCTCACACAGAGAGCGATACTCAAATATTTGATTTGAGCACCAAAGCGATGTTTATGACTGTTTGATGCCAAATATAGTGGTTTTATTTTTAGTGTCTAGTTGGCTGTTAGAGAGTCTTGTATGTAGCAGTGCATAGTGATGGCATGCCATGTAGACACCACATGGTGGGCGAATCTATTTATATGTGACTGTGTGCATACATGATCTAGTTATGAGTGTGAAATTTTGAAGGAAAATTGTCATTAAAATGTTGTGTATGTGTGTGTGTGGAGGGGGGGGGTGATGAGAATTATGACTTTCACTAATTATGTGTGATTTGGATTGTGATTTTGTTATATCATTTCCGTGTGTGGAAACTTTCTTGGAAATCAACAAAGTATGTGTGTTTAGCATACCAACATGTATTTTGCGTGTATGGATATAATTTATAGGCTAGCTCAACCGATTAGGTGCATGCATGCGTAAATGTGTGTGTCCATATAGCTTGTGCATGCCAATGTACATGTGTGTGCATAGGTAGTCATAACCAATGGGCATCAGTGCACAGCACTAATGTAACCTAATACCTTTAGCCTTGTGTTGCTGTAGAACTATCATTGACTGTTATGTACGTGCATATCCATATATAATTCTATTGACACTATATATTATAAGCATGGCTTTTCAGTAGCAAAATCGTGAGATACAAAAGGCTTACCGGTAGCTTAAGCTTCTCTCGGCAAATCTTCTTGCAATGCACAATGAGTGGCTCACTTTCATGGCTTTGTGAAGCAAGCTCTAACATGATTTGTGGTGCAATATCGAAGAGCAGTGTCTGGAGGTGGTCAGCCTGAGACATTGTGTGGTTGAGGGATTGTGGCTTAGATTGAGTGTTTACTGCCTACACTCGTAGGCTTCCTATGTAAGTGCAAGTCTCGAAATAAATTTTTGATCAAGCACGTGAAATACAAATGAGAATTATTTCATGTTACGTATACAGTGACAATTATTTGACATCTCGTGTTTTCTGCTGACAAGAATTTTGTTTTTTGTGTTGTTCTCACGAAAGAACTATTGGATGGACGTTTGTTTTTACACACTCACACCATGTTCAGTAGACAGCTAACCTACAGTATGTACCGTATGGCTCCAAATTTTCGTGGTACAATATTTTCGTGAATTTTGTGATTTGACCGTATATCACGAAAATTTTCTCCACGTAAATTTAGAAAACCGTATATCGGCAATATAATTTCAGAGATCGTGATTCACGAAAATTAGCTCAAAACGGCAAAGACAGACTTTTCACGAACTTTTTGAACCACGAAAATTTGGAGCTATACGGTATGTATGTAAAATTTAGAAGGTTTATATGCAAACTACCATCGACTAGTAATTCAATTCTACACATCAACAAACTGTGTAGGCCTCCTATATTGTGGATTTTGTATGCCCAATGCTGGGTACGTATATAGATCGATGACTTTGCGTGGTTTATTTTGCAATCTAATCTGTCTAGCTTATCAGATGGAGTCATTCAATGCCGGTCTAACGTTTCACTGTTTGTGTGTGTCACACCATACGACACCGGTACCATGAATTACCATGGTACGAATTCATAGCACCATGATCTAGTGTGACAGACTCCCCTTGATGTGACTATGTTGGGTATCAATGGTAGTGTTTTTTATTGTTCACAATGAAATAATATTAAATTTTTATCTATTTGTGTGTGTGTGTGTGTGTGTGTATGTGTACGCCGTGTGTGTGTGTGTGTGATGTGTGTGTGTGTGTGTGTGTGTGTGTGTGTGTGTGTGTTCATGGCTAGCTACATCATCCTGGTGCTGTTCTCTCTCTCTTGGCATGTTGAGTGAATTACATTTTTGTCTTCTTGTGTTGTTGTCACATGTCTCCTTCTCACGCTGGCCCTTGCATACCTTGGATGCTATTCTATGGTTGGCTGTCCAGTTCTCATCAAAAACAATGTCTGGAAGCGTCTGTACTCGTAGGAATAACAGATTTACAATATGTTCGTTACTTATACGACCACACACCGAGATTTACTTAACTATGTCAAGTAATTCATTTTAAAACTAAGTATTAATGCTTGAAACATCTTTTTAGTTTGAATGCAAAGTGCTTGGCTATTATTTTACTATGCTTTATAACTTGCGATGTTTTCAAACATTCTGTACTACAAGTTTTCCCTCACTCACTTGCCCCGAGGCCGTCGATCGCCATGCCAACCAGACTGAAGTTGTATTGTAGGTTTTTGTTTTATTATAGTATACATTCAACACCTACAGTTACAAGTGCATGCACTTGTAGAGCTTTTGCTTTTTGCTTTTTTTATACTAAAGTCATCAAGAGAAGGTTGTTCAATTCCTAAAAATATAGTAAGTTAAAGAAGTATAGGGGATCAAAGAGCACGGATCATCTTTTAAGTGCTCATAAAGAATCATTATTTTAAGTGATCACTCACCCCATGCATACAAGCAAGTGCATGTGAACTCACAACTCTGTGCTATGTGTAAGT
>CAXIPT010000005.1:726704-757147 GCA_964030475.1 Tethya wilhelma | reverse complement strand
AGTGTGTGTGTATGTGTGTGTGTGTGTGTCACAGTGTGTGTATGTGTGTGTGTGTGTGTGTGTGTGTCACAGTGTGTGTATGTGTGTGTGTATGTATATGTAACTATGTGCACATGTGTAAGCATGAGAACTGAGTGAAATAACATGCTCGAGTGAATTTAATAATGATGTACGACATGTGTATCCCCAAGTCGTGTCAATCACCAATAGTAGATCTCCTGAGTTCCTTTGTGAAATTATTGGCTAGATTAGAGACTCAAAAGCATTTCAAAAAAAAAAAAATCTGACAAACAGCACGAATTAATTTGTGAGGAAGTGTCTGATTCCTTATCACCACTGTGCATTGGTGATACATGTTTAGCAACACACTAACTAGCTATTCATTAATGTCCAGCTGTTGTCTAAGACTCCCGTGGGCTTATACTGCAAGTACATCCATTGTTGCTGGTGTATGTGCGGCTCATAATGGTTTAGAAGTGATGTATGCCTACATGCTATTATGCTTCCACCTGTACCTCAAGTACACGTTAAATTAATGCAATTACCTACCTCTGTTTGCACACAACTCGTCTATACTACCTCCAACACAATATCATCCATGTAGCAGAAATAGAATTATCCCCATTACATGCCTGGTTGAGGGACATCTGGCTGTAGCTGGATAGTTGCAGTGTGCCCTCCAGCTGTGTATAAGGTGCTTGGGGCAAACTTGATTTGACTCTTACTATAAGATTCACTTGTGCATGGTTTTACGCAATTTCAGTAGAAGAGATTATAGGAAACAAGTAAGAGTATACAATAATATTTATTCCAGCAAAGTTATGAGGAATGTAGTAATAGCAGTGAAGTGTTGGTTTATAGGACCTGGTATAGTGTGACCTTGACCTGCAGCTGTTCACCTCAAATTCCATGTGCTATGTACAATCAGCTGAGTGTGGTGTGTCCTCCAGGCCTCATCAAATGTAGCAAGCACCCTCAGCTCGCTTTGTCATGGTACAGCACTTATGGTTACCATGTCATTGAAGTAATTGGTTTTTAATTGCTACACCGATTTGAATGTGCGTGTGCTTGTGTGTTTGTTTGTGAGTGATATCATATGAGTTGTGCCGTCTTGAATGTGTATGTGTATATGTATGTGCGTGTGTGTGTGTATGTGTGTGTGTGTGTGTGTGTGTGTGTGTGTGAAAATTTAATGTAGTTGACTCCTTTGCATATTTCGAAGTACCCCAAATTAAAAACCGACCCTACTAATTATACACAATAATTAATGATCTAAGGGATCAATGACTAAAAATTAGACAATACATGTCAGAGTTGTTCATTCTGAACATTCCTCTCAGAATACGTAGTAATTCTGGCTTGACCAGTTTTCTTGGTTTATTAGGAATCCATCTTAAAATATTTATAATCGAGATTAGTCGTGTAAACATGTTATCATACAATTTGACATTGCTGTCACTTTTATGTGTTATTTTTATTGTAATCACTTGACCACAAATACATGTAATAGTCTAATTATTAGGTATGCAATTGTGAAGTTTCCAGGAGGAGATTTCCTTAGCTACCAAAGCAACTGACAAATTCTATAATAGAATCACTAGACAATGACCCTAATGCTGTGTTTACACATACCAGTTTGACCACAACTCACCTAACTTTATCCTTATTGGGATGACTGTCTGCATCGTGTGTCGTCATGGCAACTCAGTCATGCTGGCTTTAATTAAAGCTGTACATATAGCCAGACCAGATTATTTATCATTAATAATCGTATGCATATCTTTGTAGTCACACACACAGTTGTATACTTACTCTCATGCAAACTATAGTTCTTGAGCAGAAAGAGGAAACACAAATGAACACACATAAGGAGCTCTCTCTCTCTCTCTCTCTCTCTCTCTCTCTCTCTCTCTCTCTCACACACACACACACACACACACACACAAAATTATGATTGTGTCAATCTTGAATATGACAATTTGCCTCATTCACACACTCTCTCCCCCACATGTAGGACCACCTGCTATTCTTCTTGACCTCACTGATGATCAGCAAAACCTCCGTATTGCCGAGGGAACTAGAGTGGTCTTCGACTGTCCCTTCCTCAGTAACCCCGACCCTAACTTGGTCCGATGGCGCAACCCTGAGAATGATATCATCGTTGAAACAAACGGAGGTCGATTTGAAGATTTCCCCAACGGGACCCTGGTCATCAGTGTGGTCCGGGAGCAAGACTCTGGGAACTATACCTGTGAGGTTGGAAATATTTTGGGAACAACCACTTTCACCTACAATCTAGTGGCAGTAGGTTAGTGTGTGTGTGTGTGTGTGTGTGTGTGTGTGTGTGTGTGAGAGAGCGAATGAGTGAAAGTATGTCTATGGGTACATGGTTGTTTAGACTTTGAGTTAATGCATTTACATTTGTGTGCGTGCAATGTTTGTAAATTTATTCAGCTTCTGTGTATCAATCTAT
This sequence comes from Tethya wilhelma, assembly GCA_964030475.1. Classification (NCBI taxonomy): domain Eukaryota; kingdom Metazoa; phylum Porifera; class Demospongiae; order Tethyida; family Tethyidae; genus Tethya; species Tethya wilhelma. The sequence goes on along the minus strand of CAXIPT010000005.1, from coordinate 754,674 downwards.
AGCTGAAATATCCCCTTTCAGTACTAAGCTCCGTATTGCGTCACCAAGGAAGAATTATATTCTAGTCTCAATCACAAAATGGACATATCTCATGCCCACATGCGCGATCCTTATTAGTAGTCTCACTCCATTAATTGTCATTCTCCAATAAAGCAATTAATAAAATGTTGTCAGAAGAATTTTGAGCAGCAACTAGCTCTCACATCACACGTCTACTATTGCATGATGTACGTAGCACTTCAATAGATGATTTCCATTTGACAACCTTTACAATTAGTCATTCTACAATAATTGGCGTCTAATGCTTGCTTCCTACACTCGATAAATTTGTAGAAATATCCTCATCACCATGGCAACGGACATGGCAGAACTGATAGGATAATGATGGTGATCTTATATTCACACAATCACCATCGATCACTGCGTGCTAGAGGTTTCATTATCTATTGTGTGTGTGAATAATGTCATGTTGTAACCTTAGAGTTCTTAGTGAGCTCACCTATTGGAAGAGCTTGTATACTTCCTGACTCATAAGAATCCTCATAATCTCACAGTTATATATTATTCTTTCATGCTGTGCATTATGACACGAATGATCTATATGTGTATGTACAAGTGTATAGGGGGTAGACAGTGGTTGTATTGTGTCTCCTGATTATGTATGGAAGCCATGTTAGACTATTGTGGTAATGGTCTTGGTGTTTTCAGTAGCCATGAGTTATTACAGGGAGGGAAGTGGAATGAGTACACAGGAGGTGCTGTGATGGGGTGGTTTTAGCTGGCCATTCATGTGTGTGTGTGTGTGTGTGTGTGTGTGTGTGTGTGTGTGTGTGTAGTTGTGTATTTGTGTATATAGAGTAAGTCTTGAGATGTGCATGTACAATAAGATTACAGGTGTTTCAGTATAGGATTTGAATCAGAGGGAATTTACATATTACATATTATACCCTTTTACTCCAAAACACACACCCTGAAGCATTGAGCATTGAGGAAGCTGGTCTAAATAAAAATAATGTACTTGCAAGGATGAATTAAAGTAACTTATAATATCTTTGCTATAATCTATAATACATTAAACCACTGAATTCAAAGTTGAACTACAACACTCCATTAACCCATGGTACTAATTCTTTTCCCCCCTCCTTTCCCCTCCTCAGAGATTCCTGGCCCCCCTCGCTCCTTGGAGTCTGACCCCCATCCTGATGACGAGAGAGCTGTGACTCTGACCTGGCTGCCCCCCGCTGGTGTCTCCCTCACCTCTGAGGTGGAGCTCTACCTCGTGGAGCTAAGCTTCGACGAGAGAGAATTCTTTACAGTGAGTTATTGTGTAGCTGCTTGAGTGCAGAAACATAAATACTGTATTGATATTGCCATTGTATGAGCTCGCATGCATGCGGTACTATAAAGTTAATTGTTTCATTGATATGCACACTAATGTTTCCCTCTCTCTCTCTCTCTGCTTGTAGTCGGATCAAACTTTTCTTGGCAATGAAACTAGTGGTGAGCTGCTCAATCTTCTCCCTGGTGAGAGCTATGAGATCAGACTGAGAGCTTCTAACCTGGCTGGGGCCAGTGAACCATCCAACATCGCCACTCACATGCCACCAGCAAGACGTAAGGGAAGAATTAAATAGATTAAACTCTTATGCAAAATTTATCATACAAGGGCGAATTGACTTCAAAGTAACTTATCTTTGCAGATTCATCTTTAATACATGCATGCATGCATATGCATGCACCATCCATTTCTGTTTCTCAATATATCCTCTTTGATGTGCTTGTTGTTTGTACAAAGTTCTCCTACTCTCTTGGTGTCTGCTTACTAACAAACAGCAATGTTTGCATTGATTCCCAAATCAATCGCTTTGATTTTTATTTCCCCCACACACAATTATAGCTCCCAGTCTGTCGTTCTTCAACGCCACTGCTCAAGAGGATGGTCGCTCAGTACTTCTGGAATGGGAACTGGAGTTTGACGGAGGATCAGATATCACAGAATTCAGAGTGGAAGTAAGTTTCCTGCATCCTCAAAGTACAATGTAGTAGCATCAGTGAAGCAATCAGTCTGTGTGTGGTGTGACAGTTTTGATCATCTATATTTGATGACCTTTGCCAGTCGTGCGCTAATATCATTTTTATTTTTTCCTTCTCTTTCCTTAGGTCAGTCAGAATGGTGTGAGAGTGCAGATCTTTGATCTGAATGTGACTCACGGGATGTTTGAGGTGCGTGGCCTCAACCCCCTCAGCACCTACGACTTCACTGCCATCCTCTCCAATGAACAGTTCTCAGAGGCAGTTGAATTCACTGCCTCTGCCACCACACCACTGGGTAAGGTCAAAGGGGAGGACAGTTAAAGAATTATGTTGCCCATATTTTCAAAGATTCTTTACTACTACTTAATTTGGTATTCCATGGCACACATTTGTATTTAGGAAATAAAATGAATATGTAGCTTCATTATTTTAGCCTATGCTACCAGATGGGTAGTGTCTCAAATCAGAGTTAAATGTAAACAAGCTGAATCAGTGATAATCATTTCCTCATTCTCTCCACCCACCCACTCCACCCAGCCTTCCCTGGCATGCCATCCAGACCCTCCATCACCTCAGTGACCACTCACTCCATCACTCTCTCCTTCTCTGTGAGGTTTGGCTCAATGCCCATCACACACTTTGTTGTGAACATCACTGAAATCACCGACTCCTCTAATAACGAGAGGGGCATCCCCACGCAGGAGGTGATACCAATTGACGAACCCCGCTATGTGGATTCTCTTGTCCCGCTACGTGATGGGAGTGGTTATGATGTGGTACTGGTCATCACTAGCAGTGGTCACGGCCTGAGGGCCAGAAGGAGATACCAGTTTGAAGTGGCGGCTACTTCTGAGCTGGGAACAGGACGATTTAGTGAGCCATCGGAATCTGTGAGATTAGGTAATCATTACATCAATGTAAATTTAAGATTGCTGAATAGTCACACTGAAGAGTTTAGGTTTCAAAAAGTAAGTACATGTAGCACAATGTAATGTGCTTAGGATTGCTAACATTTTAAGTTTCATTTTGACTAGGATTTTTAACATAATATGCCTTAATTCTTATCGTTTATGTGCTATTATTCCTGTGCAGATGATGGTCGTATTCTCTATTACATCATTGCTGGTATAGTGGCTGGAGTGCTGTTGATAGTTGGTGTCATTCTCCTGGGAGTGGTCATTAAGATCTGCTTCAACAAATACCGACTGAGAAAACAAAAGCTACGTAAGTTTTCAAGCAAAATAAGCACATGTGCATGTGACAGTGTCAGTGATCAATGTTTGACATTCTAGTTGCATTAATAATGTTTGTCTTATCATGTTGAAAGTTTTACTTCTTTCTCTCCAGCTATCAACAGTAATGGTCATCGCTCTTCAAGAACTGCATTGACAGCGCAAGACCTTTATACTGACCATGCAGATTCATTTGTGTGAGTTGTTGACAACAGAGAGCTGTTTACACACAGTATGAATCCACGCAATAATATTCATAGATCTGGTAGCCACACCTTAATTGAGGTCATTACACCAATGATTGGTCCTAATTTAATATGAATTGAGATCACCTAATAGTTATAACATGAATTCACATACACGCTTGCTTTCTTCACTCATTACAGTCTCCAGAGTCCTCCCTCTGGTCATGGTCGTCAGTTCCCTCGTCACGTAGTGAGTCCCTTCAACATGGACCCCAACTCCAACGGCCTTTCCTCCTCCTCCCCCAACAACAACAATGAACCATTGAGCAGCAAACAAGACCTTGCTGCCCTCTCCTCCCCTCCTTACAACAGACTGGGCAGTGTCAGCTACAACAATGGAGCTCCCTCCATCAGTACTGCAGCACTCGTTGGTGATGGTGGAATTGATTTACCAGATAATGATATGAACCACATGATCCATTCTGGGAATTTCCATTCCAGTACTAGCAACGTGCCCAATGGTAGCTTCAGTCCTCCTGCAGATCATTTTGGTTCCACCAGGCACCACTCTCAGCTCCATACCAGTCTCAGTAAGCTGTCCCAGCCTGGTTCTGAGGGGGCTGTGATGAATGGGGTGAGAGGGAGCAAGCACTACTCTGAGTCAGTGGTGTCTGATCCAAGACACATGTCAGGATCTCCTCCACAACAGGTGATGGAAGTACCAAATACTATATCTGATACTGTGAGTTGGATCAGTCTGTTTCGCTATAATGGAGGTTTATTTATTGCTTATCTCATTTTTTTGTTCACAGATACACAGCAGAAATTCAGTTGACAGTACTATCGACTCAATGCCAACAAGTTATATGACCGATGTTTAACTGCATGATGTGCATCTGACACGAATTTTGCTCAATGTCATCACAAATAATACATTTTTCTATCATAGTATTCTTTACTAATAATAATTTTTGAATTAATAATAATCATGAATCATGAACCCTATGTACCTGTTATTGCAGTCTCATGATCATCAATGAAATCATTCATCAAACCGGGAGTAATGAATTAAGTGACTAATTTTCGTACTAAAAATTGGAGCACGAATCCGAATTAGATTTGCCGCTTTTGAGCCTTTACTTAAAGACTGTTGGCTTCATTGTGGTTGTTTGAATTGTTTGATGATTCAGTTTTCTGTTCCATGCTTATAGTTGATGATGTTGTTTGTAGTAGTGGTGTTAGAGATGCTTTTTATAAAATTATTGTGCATGCATTTGTGTGTATGTATGTGTGTGTGTGTGTGTGTGTGTGTATGTGTGTGTGTGTGTGTGTGTGTGTGTGTGTGTGTGTGTGTGTGTCTGTGTCTGTCTGTCTGTCTGTCTGTAATTGCAATGCTGGAAGTTTTAGAAATGAAAATTATATGTGCAAGGGAGTGACTGCATGCTGAGATCAGTGCCAAGATGCATATGAATATCATAATAAATTATTACACTCTTTAAACGCTATTCCGTACAGGATGTTTGAATGACACCCAGCTGATTTTTCACTACATCATGTTGGACTGGAGATTAAAACAACCCAAACCAATCATAACAGAACAGAGTTATATTGTTTTATAGGAAGTGGAAATAAATTAGATGAAGTTCGGAGTGCATGCAGTTGTTATGCTGAATGTGATTGATGGTATGTTTATAACACTAATTACGTTCTTTGTGCATGTGACATGCTCGTATTAATTGATGTTAACACAAAGGATAATTTTGGGCACATAAACTTGACCAGTCTCAGGTTTGGTTTGACAAAGATTACAAAGCACTGTTAATGACAGTCCTAATCCTAACTTTTTGTTAACACTAACAATTTGTTCCCCTATCGAAGAACGAGATATTGTAAGTGTGAATCATACCCATTTTAGACTATGCATCAGAGAGGTTTGAGCACAAAGAAGGTAGCCAATCATACAAAGCATTTCTCTATGTATCTGCCCAGTGTTCTAACAGTGCTGATACATACCAGTATATGACATAACTAGTATATTATGCATAAAATCACAGATTGGCTTCTAAATTTCTTAGCACACTACTAGCTTCAATTAATCTTAACTATTATTTTCATTGCAGAAATCACACAAAGATATATTATTACCCCTGGAGAGTCAAGCGAGTTTTCTGCTGTTTCATTTAAACTGCAGAAAACTCGCTTAATGAAACAGCAGAAAACTCGCTTGACTCTCCAGTACTATAGGCTTAGCTGCCTAAATCCAGCAAAAAATAGTGAAATTGGCATCTGAAATTTGATCACTGGACGTCAAGGATATTTTGGTTTAGTATAATGAGTGAGAGTGACTGATCAACTCTGACCTGAAACATCGGGGTCTCAGGTGAAGGTATGTGATCATAATATTATCGTAATGTATAATGCTCATTGTCTTTCCATGCTGTTAATAACTAATTTTATCGAATTATTATCTCTGAATAATGTCCTAAATTTAATAGAGATAAACAATGGTTTTTAACTGGGAAAATTGTTGGTAAAGGGTTGTTGCAATTTATTGGATGTCAACAAATTTAAACTTTATAATAGTGCATAAGATCAGAGGTCTGTATAGTCAATGTGCTTGCTACATATGACCAGTGATTCAGCTATCTATAGAGGTGTAGTAGTGTTTCTGAAAATAAATGCTTGGTTGTTTTGTTGATTTGGCGCATTTTTGTGCTTCTTTTCCGCCTCCACTCTTATGACTTGTACTGGTTGTAATGTGGGCCTAGATGCATATGTACATGCAGTAGAACCTCCGATAGTGGACCCTCCGAGATAGGGACACTGTATTATTAACCTCTCAACAAAGGACAATTCTTAGTTCCAAAAAATTCCAATTCCCTATTGTAGCAATACAAACAGAACCTCCGAGAAGAGGACAACCTCTCTACAAAGGACAAACAAGCTGAATTTATATTGTCCCCAAAGTGTCCTTTGTTCGGAGGTTTCACTGTATATCTATTGCAATGCACAAACTTCAATAAGATATACAGATATAACTGAAGTACACACATTTGTGTTTGCCTAACATCAATGCATCTAAACACAATTACAAATACTATTTTTGTGTAGTAGTTTATTAGTGTCATCATTTCTATGAGTAATCAGACCACTAGTATTGGGGAATCAGCCTCCAGAAAATTTGGTGAGGAGTTTCAACTTTACAAACCTTTATAGTAACAGTTACATTTGTGATACTGGCAAGGAGTTCCATATGCTTTGGCAAAGGACGTTTTTTTATAAGCTAAATTTCCAAGAATCTCAACTGATGCTTTTTAATTGGTTATTGCGGTTTGTTTAGGGCTACTGCAAGGTCACAAGGTCACCAATTACCTTAGCGCTAATGGCCAGGGCCCACAGGTGTTTGCAAAGTGATAAATGAATAAATGGGTAGGTCAGTAGGCCACTGCAAACAATAAATACAACTAGCAGCTATAATGCCTAATACCAAGAAATGTTGTGAACTGCATTAATCTCTCTCTCTCTCTCTCTCTCTCTCTCTCTCTCTCTGCCTGGCCCTCCTCTCTAGTCTCATCCTCTATGTCTGGGAGTGGGTCAACTTCACAGACTACTCTCAGAGGAATGCTAAGAAACTTGACAAAATCTTGACCCATCTTGGACTGAACACCAAGAATTGCTGTGAAATCAAGCGAAGCTCCAGTGAGGGTGATGTAAGACCATTAAATTCCCAGCATCCTCCAAGGGACAGGAACGTAGTCCCTCGTTCAGAAGGAGTCTGCCCCCACAATTAACTGGTCATGTTTGCACTAGCCTCATGTTATGGTAAAGGATAGAGTACAAATACATGTGATGGATTGAACACAGAATCACGTACTCTCTAAGTAGCTTTGGGGTATACCGATTGTATCAGACACAAATTTATGACATCATTTTTTGTTGTTATGTTTGTAGCTTTCAATCAAGACTTCAGTCTAAACACCCTCACCGTTGAATTTATGAATGGTGCTATGACTGGAATGTTTCCAACATCATCAAGTGTATCTATCATTACTGACAAGGCTCTGGAAGGAGAACATTCATTCATAGCTTTGGGTGAATGTGAATGTAATATTTAGTCTAGAGAACTGCATAATTTTCCGCATTTTGTATATTTATATTACAGTACATCTGTTCTCTTCCACAGCATCAACCCTGTGGAGATGGTACTGATGGTAGGATGTTCCATTCTGTTGAATCACAATTAAGATGGATAGTGACATTTACTACTGCCTTATAGTATGCCAGGTATATCCCATAGTGTAGGTGTCTGCCATTAAGGTGTTTGGACATTCACTTTGCTATGCCTTGAATTTATATGACCTTTGCCTGGTCACTAGTATATCATTGATTCTTTTTGTTCCTCTCTCCTCATCCTACTTAGGTCAGTCACAGTGAGAGTGCAAATCTTTGATCTAAATGTGACTCATGAGATGTTTGAGGTGCGTGGCCTCAACCCCCTCAGCACCTACGACTTCACTGCCATCCTCTCCAATGAAGAGTTCTCAGAGGCAGTTGAATTCACTGCCTCTGCCACCACGCCACTGGGTAAGGTCAAAGGGGAGGAGGACAGCTATATAAAGAATTATGTAGCCCATATTTTCAAAGGTTCTTTACTACTACTTTGGTATTCCATGGCACACATTTGTATTTAGGAAATAAAATTAATATGTATAGCTTCATTATTTTATAGCCTATGCTACCAGATGGGTAGTGTCTCTAATTAGAGTTAAAGGATTTTTAACTTATGCCTTAATTCTTATCGTTTTGAGTGTTTATGTGCTATTATTCCTGTACAGAGGATGGTCGTATTCTCTATTACATCATTGCTGGTATAGTGGCTGGAGTGCTGTTGATAGTTGGTATCATTCTCCTGGGAGTGGTCATTAAGATCTGCTTCAACAAATACCGATTGAGAAAACAAAAGCTACGTAAGTTTTCAAGCAAAGTCAGCACATGTGCATGTGACAGTGTCAGTGATCATTGCTTGACATTCTAGTTGCATTATAATATGTTTGTCTTATCATGTTGAAAGTTTTACTTCTTTCTCTCCAGCTATCAACAGTAATGGTCATCGCTCTTCAAGAACTGCATTGACAGCACAAGACCCTTACACTGACCATGCAGATTCATTTGTGTGAGTTGTTGACAAACAGAAAGCTGTTTACACACAGTTTAAATCCACGCAATAATATTCATAGATCTGGTAACCATAATAATTATATAGCCACACCTTAATTGAGGTCATACACCAATAATTGGTCCTAATAATATATTATAACATGAATTGAGATCACCTAATAATTATAACATGAATTCACATACACACTTGCTTTCTTCACTCATTACAGTCTCCAAAGTCCTCCCTCTGGTCATGGTTGTCAGTTCCCTCGTCACATAGTGAGTCCCTTCAATATGGACCCCAACTCCAACGGCCTTGCCTCCTCCTCCCCCAACAACAACAATGAACTGTTAAGCAGTAAACAAGACCTTGCTGCTCTCTCCTCCCCTCCTTACAACAGACTGGGCAGTGTCAGCTACAACAATGGAGCTCCCTCCATCAGCACTGCAGCACTCGTTGGTGATGGCGGCATCGATTTACCGGATAGTGATATGAACCACATGATCCATTCTGGGAAGTTCCATTCCAGTACTAGCAACGTCCCCAATGGTAGCTTCAGTCCTCCTGCAGATCATTTTGGTTCCACCAGGCACCATTCTCAGCTCCATACCAGTCTCAGTAAGCTGTCTCAGCCTGGTTCTGAGGGAGCTGTGATGAATGGGGTGAGAGGGAGTAAGCACTACTCTGAGTCAGTGGTGTCTGATCCAAGACACATGTCAGGATCTCCTCCACAGCAGGTGATGGAAGTATCAAATGCATTGATTAATAATCCTACAGTGAGTTGATGTACTATATATAGTTGCTACATAATTGTGCATGTGTCCATAGATTATTATGAGGGAAATAATTGTATTAATGATGTGAAAACATCTTGCTTTCAGATAAACAGCAGAAGCTCCTTTGACAGCACTCTCGACTCAATGCCTGCTAGTTATATGACTGATGAGAACTGTTGTATACAAACAACAATTTTTTGATGATTTTTTTTGTGCTGTTATATAGTCCTATTTTACAGATAAAATTTCAATGGTCTTGCACATAAAAATAACATCTTAATTATAAAACATTCCTTAATTATTTTTATAGCAGTACTAACAATAATAACTTCAACAATACTAATTTTAATACTATAATTTAAACCCTTTTGGCAAGAGTGATTGCTTTAGCTCGCTTCTTATTGCAATAACCACCTTTTTTTATAGCAATAATAAGCATACAGCCTCCAATCAGCATTTGAATGTATTTGAAAAATGGTGGCAAGCTGACTCCAGCTGCTGCATAATCAATAAGAACATAATTTATTTTATGATGGCATAGATTTCACTAAGGCAGTGATAATGGTGATCGAGCACGACATTGCATGTGTATGTGTGTGTGTGTGTGTGTGTGTGTGTGTGTGTGTGTGCAATACCTGCAGCTATATAATTTTTATACTGTTGCTGCAGTGATTGTCCAGGATCTGGAGGCATTGCCGTTACCATCATAATTTCGTTGCTAACTTCTGTAGTTAAAATTAATTTTATAAGATAATTAGATAAATGCACAATAATTATTGTATTTTACTAGCCAACCACAGATATTACAATACATTAGTAACTGTAGTAATAATTTAATACCTGTTGTTGGTAGATTTACTACAGTTAAGATTCCAACATGGCTGTATACTCCGGTATTTGCTAGACTTATGAAGCATTGATATGAATTATTGTTCATGGTTGCTTCAACTCCTGAAATGATTAAGTCTCCAGTGGCTATACTGTACCTATGTTTCAAGGGTAGATAGTTCCAATTGTAATTCTGGCCATTGATGATCCAAACTGGTACTTTGAAACGATTTATATCATTACTGTAGTTATAACTACAGCTGAAGTGCACAGTCTGTCCTACAGCAGCAATTACATGACGTGGTTCTCTGGTAAACTCAGCAGTCATACCTTCAATTACCACACAAACAAAAAATACACGCTTTAGTACAAGACTTAGCTTGTGCAGCATTCTTCAATACATGTAGCCAGAGAGGATACTGAAGCTCACGTTGCTTGCTAGTCTAGTCCTGCGTACGTGAAGCTAGCTAGCCCCGCCCTAGCTCGCGCGCCCCGCGGCTGATAGTGGGCTGGCCGGCGGCCTGCCCGAGCGTATCAGGTATACCGGTAGGGACGAGGCTGCTGTGCATACCCACTATAAAAATTTTGCCTATACATGTTCACCCTCCCCCACCCATGCACCCAATATTATCTTCTAAACTGCAAAATAGGCACCAGTTTGTAGTCAGAACTAGTATACTAGTGTACAATTTCGTATACTGGTGATGAAATGTCAACCGAGTCATATGCAGAATTTGTGTGCATGTTGACTTTTATTCGTTTGAGCACACTCTGGTATGCTTCATTCATCTCCATCACCTGGACATCACCTGCCATTTGTGAAAAACTATCAGATGCTGAATATTGGTTGCCTGTACAGAAAAACAAACAATGCTGAATATAAATTTATAGAGTGCTGAATATCATTCTGAATTAGTAATTCTTATGCATGACTAACCTTTGTGATGCTTGCTAAATTTCATGGTGATAAATATGCTTGCTGTAACTATAATGAGGATTCCAGTAAAAACAGCAACAAGACCCACTAAAATAATCATACAATTGAATGAATATACTTATACTATAGCTACGTCTACCATTTTAATATGTAGCACATCATATCGACATTATAGGCATATACCACTGGTTCCAATAATGATGTAATAATGAAGAGCTTGTGAATGCTGTGTTAAATTAGTTGAAGCAATGATAGTCGAAGTAAACAGGGGTAACTTCTTCACACCTGGCCTATAGCTACTAGTCTTTATTTCGTGTATAATAGTAGACAATGCTGTAGTAACTGTACAATCATTAAGTAATAGTTATCACATGCACGAGGGATCGATGTAGGGCATTTATTGACCTCAGAGCACCTGAGAGCTGAGGTTAATATAAATGTACACACACACAAAATGTATTATGTCAATAAATGCAAACACACCTCTAGATCTGGTCTGATACTCATCAGTAGTCACGTGCTGACCAGCAGCAGAAGTTGTAATGGAGCTTATCTTTTCATCACTAACTGTTGTAATGTTTTCAGAATCTGTCATAATAATTGTTTATATGTCCTAGGCTAGATCTACAGTACATAATTCTGGTACGTACCTTGTAGAAAATCATCTGTTTGTAAAATATGAAGATAAGCAATAGAGCTATGTCCAGTACCAGCCACAAAGCACTGATATGATGTATTATTGATTGATAAATCAATGTTAATAATGACCAATGAGCGTGTACTACGTTCATATTTGTGCTCTGGTACACGTGGAAGTTGTAGCCAGGAATAAGATGATCCATTTATTATCCATACAGGAACATTTCGTTCATTTGCTCCATTAGAAGTAGAACAGTTAAACCTAACATTTTCACCAACTGAAGCTGAAATAGTTTCAGGTTGGGAAGTGAATCCTGTCAATGCTCCTCCTATGTAATCATCAGACCAGTCTCTTTTATATAATTTAATTATTGTCTGAACCAATAATAAGTTTTAATTTATTTTCTTACCATCAATATTAATTAATGTAATACTCATGATCATTAACAAGCCCAAACTGTTGACTGCCATGATTAATTTTTGACTTTATTCTTTATCCGATTACAGTGGAACCTCCGATAGTGGACCCTCTGAGATAGGGATACTGTATTATAACCTCTCAACAAAGGACAATTCTTAGTTCCCAACAATTCCAATTCTCCATAGTAGCAATACAAACAGAACCTCCAAAAGGACAACCTCTCTACAAAGGACAAACAAGCTGAATTTATACTGTCCCCAATGTGTCCTTTGTTCCAAATGTTTCATTATATATAATTACACTACAAAAACGTACACTATAGATATAGTATTATATGTATGGACTCTCTTGATTCTTTTTTATGAATGCAGTATCGTAAGGTTTGTATACAATATAATAGTCATACACAGCAGAGTGTTTTCAGTAAACAATGTAATTCCCAAGGTAAACAGTTTCTACATGTGCACAGTTGTGAAAATCATCATTGGTATTGACACTTGTATAATTATTATAACAAGTAGTAAAAATTTCAAAAAAATAAGCAGTGTAGGAATGGGCAGTGCACGTGCTGTAAAATGAATTGGAACAAGGAATGGTCTCAATTTCGGCACATGGCTACTTCATTTTCGTTTTTGGCTAATTGTTGTAACTGATTCAAAGAATGTTTTGTACTTGAATAGCTAACATAAATGGTTCAAATTCCTGCCAATCTTATCCCTCGGCTAAAAAGTGGAATAAAGTACAGCAGGCAGGATTAGATTACCGGCCAAAATCACTTCCCAATTCGCTTTGGACTGTTTACTGTGGAAGACGAGAAGGGCAATTTACGATCCGGACCCGGATCCGGAAATCAAACCTTCCGAAGTCGGGTTTCTGTAATCCGAGCTCGGGTATTCCATTCCCGCACTTGTGTTTTCCTCCCCGAGTTCGGGTTTTATAATTCCCGGACTCGGACAAGGTCAATTCCGAACTCGGGTTTTTCTATTCCCGAGTTCGGGATTGACTGTTCCCGAACTCGGGGAGGAAACCCAAGTTTGAGAATGGAAAACCCGAGTTCAGGAATGGAAAATCCGAGCTCGGAAGGTTTGATTTCTGGATCCGGGTCCTGATCGTAAATTGCCCTTCTACTGGTTTCTAGTCTTCCATAGTTTACACATAAACCAGTTTAGCTCAATCCAAACCGCGGTTTCAATTCACCTCCGGATGTGGATTGGGCCAATGCGCATCAAGTTTGAAGACTTAATTTTGTTTTGTTATAGATTTTTATGATCATAAACATTTTGTATTGTGTCTATGGGACATTCGGTCCATTCCTACTATACGTACTACTGTACTTATGATACATACTGTACCAGTAATTTGCCATAATAATAATTTGTTGAAGTTTATGACCTTGATTCATGTTGTTCACATGGCAACTTTGATTATCCTTATTTTATTGGTGGTCCTTGCATGACCTGATAGGATTATAATCATATAATTAAGAATTAAATTCATGTTACATGTGTATCCCATGACTCGATCATCAGACTTTTCTTTATTTCTTTCATGACTGGTAATTTAATATTACGGTCATCAATCAGTACGTGGTTCAATAGTTTGTGTCTGAGTCTTCAAAAACTAAGTAGAGAAATTTGACAGAAATGGTATTGAAACACATACGGTTTCCTGAAATTTTGACCATTAGCCTTGCTTTGTTTGTAGGTAAGTGAAACTAGGGAACATTGTTAGTTGTCCTGATCATTGTTGTAACATACATGATGTACAGGTGTAATCCTATGCCTCTCCTCTGGACCAGAAGATATAAAGAGAAAGGAAGGAGAGACATATGTGATCATACCATGTCCTTATCCATTTGGCTCGAGTATGCCTGTATGGTTGATCAATGACCTTGCTTATACTGTGTTCAATTTGCCATCACCATATGTTGCTTATCAAAATGGCCTGACTATCTTAGTGATTTCGAAGGAACTAGATGGGGCAACTTTCCAGTGCTGTATCACAACTATAGAGAATGAAATAGCACCCATACTTTGTAGTGGTGTTGGAACTCTTACCGTTGAAGGTACACTCTTAGCTATAAAAATTAATCACTTGCATGTACAAACTACTCCAATGCTAATTCTATTGTAATGTAAAGTAAAAATTTCATAAAAGTTCTATTATTATGATCCTTCTTCTGCATGCAGGTGGAAGTAGTGGCAAAACGCCTCCAATCATCTTTGATCGTGACACAAACATAGTACTTGATTTTCAAAGTGTACTCTTTAACAGTGTAAACAGAACACTAGAGTGGGGATTAAAAGATGCAACTCTTTGCCATGAACGACATCATTTCGAAGTTAAAGGGATAATAAGAAACAATTGCACATCAAGTATTGATGAAAACCAAAACCACACATCTGACCACAATATTACTCTCCCTAACAGTTGGTTCTCAAGTGAAAATACAACTCTCCTTGCGTCAATTGAAGCTGTTGATGCTGATGGTCATGTCTGCTCCAGACTTGGACCATACCTCCTGATTCCTGAAAATAGTATGTATATGCTCATTATTATGAACAATCATGATAAATATAGTATTAAATGAAGTATTATTTGATCCAAAGTGCATGTATGATGCATTAATTTTAATCATTCGTACAGTGACCATGGGGGAAATGTATGTCAACCCAAATCAAAATGTGTGCCTACCTGTTCCATATGTAAACGGATCCGGAGGAGTTGAAATTGTTTGGCCAAACATTACTAATCATGAAGACAGGGAACTTAATCCAGCATACAGTAATTGCATCTGTCCACTTAGATGTGGATTGGATTTTGAAACTTGCCCTTGTATACACGAAAGCTCTTCAGTCTACAATGTGGAATTCATAAATGATACTATAACGTGCAAACATCCAAACTATACTATATGCTGGAATAATATCAATCCAATGTTGGGAATGAATGACACTCGTATCTATTTCATCAATGATTATTATCCTTCTTGTGATTATCAGAATGATGATATCATTATTAGTGAATTTATTCAGGCAGAAAGGATTCTAATTAATGGTAAGAAAAAGACAACTATAACTATATAGTATAATATTGTGTGGATTGTCTCATTACAATAATACATTTGTCCATTATAAAAGGGTTGCTCCCTAATGCTCCGAATGTTACTGTTGAGAACGAAACTACACTCAAAATCTGTTCAAATGATTCAAATTCAACTTTTCCAGTTAAGGAGTACATGGTGAACATTACTGACAACACAGCAGAATTTTCAAAATTTTTCAAGCTTACTAGAAACACCAATATGAATAATTGTACTCTCCATCCAAAAGCTGTAGATGATTTAAAACCAAAATTTTGTTCGCCATTTAATGTAAAAGTTTCTGCAAGGAATGATGTTGGGTGGTCTTCATTAAATGAGACAACAATCAATACAAACGGTATGGAATAATAATTATAAATTTTGAACATACAACAACAAACAATGAATTTTAATTATTGATACTACTATTCTCTATAATATATTATTTCAGTGACTGGAGATCAATGTAGATGCATGCAAGAGAAAGGTATATATTAAACTATTATACTCATTGTATCATATTAAACTTAATTGCTGATTCCTGTATCCAGTTCTGTTGCAGAACATAACTGTAACAGAAAAGAGGGAAACAAAAATAAAAATCCAGATCACATGCTCAAAAACATTGGCTCTGTCAAATTTGACTGAGTTGAGTGTTAAAATACAGACGTCCAAGCCTTCCTCAGATGGCATGCCTGAACCTATGACTATCCAGTGTGATGGCTCAAGTCAGTCTCTTTTATTTTCTGATCTGAAAAAAACAACAACATACAACATTTCTGTCTATTGGAAGTTGCCTTCTTGTCAAATACATATGATTCAGGAAGAAACTATGAGTAAGTTTAGTCTATCAGTGTATATTAATTTGATTGATGACATCATTATACACACACACATGCCGCACACACACACATGCACACACACACACACACACACACACAGAGGGTAACACACAATGGAAGAAGATATTTACAATAAGTGAGTCAATAACAGCTGCTCTACTTCTAATCAGTGTAGTTGTGAATCTAGTCTTGTGTTGCTGCCGTAAACAGGTAAGAATGTACTAAAATTCCAAATGTACTGCATTAAATTTTTTTTTTTTACAATTGCTATAATATTATAGGTTGCCAATTCATGCCCAAAATTCGGCTGTGAATGGGGTCCCCGGGAACAGAAATTAAAGATAACAGAACCAGCCACTTAACAAAAATAATGATGTGATCAGGCATTCTCCATGGTTTGGGCTAGTGTACGTATTGTTGGTAGAACTATAATCCACTTTTGTGTTTATCATTTAGTACTTTGAACTTTGTGTCTCACAGTGGTTTCATCACCATTTTTAAAGTTATTATTAGTGTGCAGGTTTTTGCAAGTTTTGTTCTAGTTTATGCAAGCCCAGCTTGGCATAACTTGTTTAATCAGTTTTATTTTGTGGCATAACCAGACTGTCTACTTGTATAAATTATTATAATTCAGTCCTTACGCGCGCACTCATTAGAACCCCACTCCAGACAAGTAAATGTTGAGGAATCAATCGACTGGAAAAAAGAATATTTAGTGCTAAATTTTCATTGCAGGCAGGAAGTTTGTGGTCAAGCCTAGAGTAAAACATGAATAAAATTAAGATTTATATGTTATCTTCAATGGATGATATACTGGACTCTGAGCATGCATAAGACTTGAACTAAAGTCTATAGAATTGCTCTCTTCTTCAACTATCCAATAGTGTTTGTCACATTTCCACAGGTATCACAGAAAGAAAGTTACAGGGTTATTTCTTGAGCTCATTTTTTTAATGAGATGCAAACACCCCACATATTTTGCTCTAGATTAGCAGTCCTGACAAATATTTTGAGCTCAGTTTGCAAATAATGATAGCTAAAGGATAGTTCTACATGAATCCTGTGTCTGTTTCTTTTTGCAGGTGTCATTTGCCTGAAACAACTGCTCAAAGTTCAGCAATTTTTCAATGCAATTTACTGACCTCAGCTCAACAACATCATGAATATTCTAAAGCACCTAAGAACTGCTTATTTTCGGCCTTTCTGCCTGAGACTTTCTTGAAGTTTTTGTTACTCAAAACAATCATAAATACTTGATATTTGGGGTGTCTACTTCAAAGACCTACCATATAACCATATCATATCTATATAACCATATCTATCTACCATATGTGACCGAATTTTGGAAAACCGACCAGATGTAGTAATATGCGAATTTTGAGATAGCGCTTGCATTGTAATCTACGTCATATCAGCTAGCTATTTTCCAAATTTGAAGCGGCTAGGCGCTATAGTTTTGGAGATATGAGCTCAAATATACCGACCGTTCATTCCAATTTTACTCGCTAAAATCNGATTTATAATGCTAGCTAGCTTACTCAAGACTAGTTTATTTACTTTAAATCATTTTGCAGATAAACAGCAGAAACTCCTTTGATAGTACTCTGGACTCAATACCGACTACTAATCATTACATGACTGATGTTTAGATGTATTCCACTGCTGGAATTGTAAAAATTATGCTATTTCCTACACAATACTCACAATAACAGCTTTAGTAAACAGTGTACTATCACTCATTATTTGATCCTCTTCATCATACCATAAGTATTGTATTAATAAATTATTTTTATTTTGCTCAATTCTTTATTATTATTATGTCATATTATGTGTGCGTTTGTATGCCTCATACAATACACTATCATGAATTTCTGGTGATCCAGTGTTGAAGGAGCGGCCGGATGGAGTAGAAGTTTTCTGGGACGTTTGATGATGTTATCTTTAGTATTATTGTCTGTACAAATTTCTATGCATCCCTATGCTATATATCATAAATAATTATAGTTAAAATCATAATAAATTTGTAAACAAAATCATTGAAAGTTGGAAATTCAATCTTCATGAACTGTACAATCATGATTAATTATGCTAGTGTATTAATAGGCCTTGGCAAATTATTCCCGGAATAATTTGAGAATAATTAATAGGTACACATTGATTCTGTGAGAATAATAGGCTGAACTTTGAGAATAATAGGTAAATTCTCAGTGCTGTTATGAAAATTTACATTGCTTAAATGCCAAAAAAACTGAACTACTGGACGCTTTTGGGGTTAAGATTAAAGCCAATAGAATTATATACTTGCTAATCTTCCTTAAAAACTACATACAATTATCTGCGATGATACATTATAACAATTTTATCGTAGATGAAAATTTACTAAATTGGGTGCATGAACTCTTGGAAAACTCACCAAGGACTTTGAATGTCGTTAAAATTGTTATTTGATGAATTTACGTACTAAAATTATGTTTGTGTCTGAGAATAATACAAGAATAATAGGCTGGCTGAAAAGAATAAATGGGCACTGAGCCTCAAAGTTTGGGAATAAAAGAATAGAATAATAGGCAAACTTTTGAGAATAATTTGCCAAGGCCTATGTATTAATGAAGCTATCATAATGGAGAGTTGAACTGATTACATTATGATACACAAATTGTTTGGCAGTGCTGTAAATGCTGCATGTAATTATAATGAAGTTTATAATGATCTGAATCATAATAATTATTATTATTATAATAAACAAACCTTATTCTTCATATTGATTTCGGTAAATTTGTGGCCATTGTGATATGTTGCGACCAGCAAACCAAGACCCAGACAGCCAGTTAAAAGTAGCACAGCTATAATAATATTATATTATAATATTATAATATATAATATAATTGGAACTAATCATAAATATTACAAGTAGTAAAAATTTTTAAAAAATAAATAATGTAGGAATGGGCAGTGCGGTAAAAAGTATTGGAACAAGGCATGGTCTCAATTTCGACACATGACTACTTCATTTTTATTCTTGATCCTTCATATGGATTTTCTGAATCAGTGTTGTGTTGTGATGATCTGTACAATAATACCGTAGCTTATCATTCTTTGCATTGGTTCAAATTTCTCAGTACTGTAGCTAATCACTTGGCTACTAAAGAAGTGGACTCTATAATAAACTATAACAGACAGGTATCTAACTTAAACTAGACTGCCAGCCAAGAGTTGGGCATAAAAATGAAGTAGTCATGTGTCGAAATTGAGACCATGCCTTGTTCCAATACTTTTTACCGCACTGCCCATTCCTACATTATTTATTTTTTAAAAATTTTTACTACTTGTTCATTCACTTTTTTCAACACTATAGTGTGGAGACTATCAGAGACTGGTTAGTCCCTACAAAAAGCCTGAGTAGCAGCTATATGCACTACATTAGGCTGGAGCAAGCTAATGCGCATGCGTATAAAATGCCACGTGGATAGATAATGACCTTTGAACTCTACCTAAAAAGATGGCTGCATTGTAGTACATGAATTTATACGCTAAGTTTTAAAGCCTTCTAGTTTTTGTTTAGGCCTATTTATGATGAAAACGAGTATCAAGGAATGTAGTACCCATAAAAAGAACTTACTTTGTGCTGTCAAAGTTGGCTCAACACATTCTGGGTCTCTGGAAATCCTTTTCAAGTAAGTCAGTTAGGAAGTAAGTAAGTACGTACGTACGTACGTAAGTTAGATGAACAAAAATGGCACTATGGTGGCTTCCCACTAGCGCTCTCTACGAGTGCTGCAGAAAGTTTTTGTGAGTTTTAGGCCTTGCATGCAGTTGGTAATCTGTCAGTGAGAGCTTCTAAGCAACTTTGAAGGTTTAATTTTGTTTGACTAGATTTTTATGGTGACCAACATTTTGTATTGTGTCTATGGGACATTCGACCCATTCCTACTATACGTACTACCGTACGTATGATTATGCATGACATCATGCTGACATGATCATCAGAACTATAATATGCTTACTTCCAATAATGCAGATCAGGAATAGTGCTAAGAACCAGCCACGAGAGCTTGGAACATTTGTTGGCAAAACTGTATAGAATTATTAGTGATAATTATTGAGACTTTTAATATCTATTAATATCATACATCATGATAAGTCAAAAATAAAGTACTGAATACAATGAAATGCTATGATAACTACTTTATGACCAACCTGAAGCAGGAATGGTGGAGGTAGCTGTAGATGCTATGGGCTGCACTACATGGAGTACTCCAATGGCACTTGTACCTTGATGTGCTATTATACACTGATAGGTGTTGCCATCCATTGTTACATCAACATCTGAGATAGCCAAAATCGAAGCAGAGGTATTGAAAAAGTGCTTCTCCGGAAGCTGGGTCAGTATGTAAGTCACGTAGTTGATTGACCATACAGGGTTGCTTAAACTATTGTTGTAATTGCAATGGAACTGAACTGCTCCACCAGCATCTACAGTCACATTTCCTGGCTCTGCGGTGAACTGTGCTGAAGCACTCTGCAAGCCTGTGATAGAGCAACTCATAAGTAGCTACAGTCATGCTTACATTGTAGGCTAATTATTTTCCACAATGTAATTAGACTGCCAAATATATATAAATCTTGCACAGCAAACATACCAAAATGATTAAGCAAGACTAGCTTTACGATCAAGCAGGTCACCTCAGCGATACCAATATCCATTCTTCTATACGCACCAAAGAGAATTAGCCACTGACACACCCACCCACCCTGGACTATTGCGCATGTGCAAGAATTACATGTGGCGCATGGCATGAGGAATGAGGATGAGGTGATCTGTCATGAGTGTCATCTGACCATCATGCATCAGCATGCCTTAGTCATAATTGAGTTACAGTTGGAAAATGAATACTGTCATATGCTGGATTTGGATTAAGTTTCACTTTCTGTCCCTTGAGAATCACACTTTGGTATGCTTCATTACTCTGCATTTCTTGAACATCACTAGTACTGTGAACTTCTTGAACTGTACATTGCAAAGTTAAAAATGTAGAACTTGAATGACTATAATTAATACAAAGAGTGATGTCAGACAAACCTTTGTGCTTTTTGAAAGTTCCTATAGCAATGCAGAGACCTACCGAAATGAGAATAAATCCACTTACTGTTGCACTTATACCTCCTGCATGTGCATTGTAATTATGCAGTACATGTATATAGCTATAATTATAGTATGAAATAAATACAAGATAAGATACTTATAATTTTAGTGCATAATTCAATACCACCAATGTAATACTGAGTTAGTCCAGAGGATTTTGTCAGCACATTGAAAGTTGGTGATGATACAATTGTTGATGAGTGATGGGATATTGATATTAGTCGATTTAACGTTTTGATACCTGAATATGAAATAAGTAGGAATTAAGCTTTATCAATAATGATAATATTATTGTCCTACTGTGCATTATTGCTGGGATGGTTGTGGATGAAATTCTGTGAATTTGATCAGCAAATGCTGTTTTTGTAGGCATAATATTTTGTGTCTCTATAGAAAGATCGACATTACATTATGGCATATCATGATAATATTGTCTGTACACCTTTGTCGCCCAAGCTTGGTCTTTGAATGACGTAGAGCACTCCAATTGAACTTGGCCCTTCGTTTGCTATATGGCACTGGTATGTGCTGTTATTTATGGACAAATCAACATCACTGACAGTTAATGTGCCAGTAACTGTGTCAAAGTGATGTCTTTGATCTGGAAGTTGTCCCTGATTGTATGTCACATCATTGATAATCCAAACTGGATTACTTTGCTGTCTCAAAGCTGTACAGTTGAAATGAGCAGTTCCACCTACTAATACTGTCACACTTTGTGGTTCTGTAATGTATACTGCTGAGCTAAAACCTGTAAATTGAGATAATAATATTATGTATACACAGACGTATACCTACACTCATTTTAAAGAATTGATCTCACCACTAAGCTGGAAAACTAGAAAGATTGATACAAACTGCAGAAAGCCAAACACCATCTTCACCAAATATAGGTACCACATTAATAATCATGGTGCGTTTATAGTAATTACTATAAGTGTTTATGTAACCAAACAGAGGTTTTATTCATGTTTAGTAATCATTTACATTTTCAATTTTTCCCAAGACAAACTTCAGCACATTGCTTAATAATATTGCAATAATTAATACTAATTCACCTTCACACAATTCACCTCAAACACTTCACCTTATTCATATTATGGAACAGTCATGATGTGCATGTGCTCATAAATAATTCATAATCAGTGGAACCTTTAGCTGCATTAATCATGACATTATGAATTTCTCTAATGTTATAATTCGACCTCACATGACTTTGAATAGTTCACCTTCCTAACTAAGTCAGGTGACCTAGCTTGTTAAAGAGCCCCAAAATGTGTGGTTGTCAACTCCAACTCCTACTCTTGGTCATCCTTGGCTCAGTATTATCGCTTTGTTCTGGTAAGTCTATCAGTTAGACATTTTTTCCCCTTATAAGGCTAATTGAATTAAATTTTTCTACAGATGCTACAAATCTAGATGAAATCAATTTCAACCCTGGACCGGTAGATATACATAGAAAGGAAGGAGAAACCAACATCTTTATTCCATGTCCATTCTATTTTGGCTCCTACCTACCTGTTTGGTTCATTAATGGTGCTGTTTATGGAGCTGAAGCATTGCCACACCCATACGTGGCTTTCCCTGATGGTTTACTTATTACATTGATTTCAAGGCAACTCCACAAAACTACATTTCAATGCTACATCGAAATAGGACTGGAAGCATTCAAAAGTTCAACTGGAACACTATTTGTTGATTTTTCATGCAGGTATACTATTATAAATTCCTGTGTACCCAACACATAATATGTATGCGTACTGTACTGGGAATATTTTAGTCTTCACTCTAGAATAATTATTTATACACACTTCACATGACAGTCACAGATAGTGGCACAACACATGATGTGGACGACTATAGGAATATGGCTTCAATTATCTTGGATTATCAACAAACTTTCTTTAGTCCAGAAAACAAAACGATCTCTTGGTTTGTACTGAATGGCGACAGGTTCTGCAATCATTGGGAAGAAGGAGTAACTTATCGTATAGAAGGATTTATATGCCCAAACCTAACATCTGTACATAACTGGACAACAACTGATACTGCCTATATATGCAATTCAAAGTACAGAGCTGGCAACAAACATTACATACCTGAAAATGTCAATTCAAGACAACCCTACTACTAGTGCTGAATGTGGAAGATTTGGTAACTACCTTCTGGTTAATTCAAATTGTACGTTCATTATTACTGCTGCACACATGACAGTACTTTTCTATTTGTATTGTAATAATAATTATTGCTTCAGCTTAGCAACTAGCAAGTTAAGGTACCGGTGATGTTAATAAGTGTCACCAACTTAATTATTTCTTGCTAAGCTAAAGCATTACTGACATTGTTTACTTAAACTTTAGCCTCGCTCTCAGACTCTCACCTTTGACCTTACACACACGGTAAGGTCAAAGGTGAGAGTCTGAGAACGAGGCTACTTAAACTTGATACTAATAATTATTTTTTTATTATAATGAGATTTACATATACAATGCAGTGACAACTGAAACAAACCATACTGAACCAAACGGAACCGTATGTGTGGACATTGAACATTACACAACTGAAGGAAGACTCAGTGTTGTCTGGCCACGGAATCCTGCTGAGAGGGAATCTTTTTCCCAATCTTCAGATTTAGATTGTGACTGCCCAATCCTTGATTTTACACCATTTGAGAATTGTAACTGCATCAAAAACTCAAATACATCCTACTCAGTGAACTTCACTAACATGACAATGTTAACAGAAACAGATTCAACGTATCGATCATATAGATTGTGTTGGGAGAACATTGATCCTTTTCTACAAATGAACAACACCCGCATCTATTTTTACACTGCAAAGTTTATCTGTGATGGAGTGACTCATGATCGAACTGAAAGACTGAAGTATCTCCGAGCAATTAACATCTTAATCAATGGTATTTTAATACTTAGTATAGACATGAAATTGTGTTTATTTTATGCATGACATTGCATATAATTATTATCATACGTACGGTAGTACGTATAGTAGGAATGGGCCGACTGTCCCATAGACACAATACAAAAATGTTTATCACCATAAAAATCTAGCAAGACAAAGTTAAACTTTCAAACTTGCTCAGAAGCTCTTTCAGACAGATTAACAAACGCTTGCATAGCCTAAAACTCACAGAAGCTTTCATAAGCACTCATAGCGAGCGCTAGTTAGAAGCTACACCCACGCAATTTTGTTCTCACCTGCCCATTCCTACACTGTAATTTTTATGAAATTTTTACTATACTTGTAAGTAAAGTAAGAACATCAACTACAATAATAGAACTCTAACTTTCTGTGTGTATATAACATCCAGGATCGGTACCTGATCCTCCGACTGTTACTGCTAGTGGGACTACTATTGACATCTGTTCAGATGACTTGGATTTCGAATATCAAGTCACAAGCTACAATGTGAGCATCAGAGATGTCACAGGAGAACTCACAAGAAACACCACAGTGCCTAGGATGGACAAAACAAAACCTTGTACTGAATATCCAAACGCTGTTGATGATCATCTACTTCCAGACGTCTGCTCACCTTTTGATGTGAATGTTACAGCCAGGAGTGATGATGGCTGGTCAAATATAACTGAGGAAATAAACCTGATTAATAGCCATGGTAAGTGAGTAAAGTTGATGTGTAATGTAATAAATCATAAATAGTAATTATTGTGGAATCAAATTTTATGTAGTGACCGAAAATCAATGTGCGTGTATGCAACAGAAGGGTATGTTTATAATTATTATACAGCTATGTAATGATGATACAGTTCACTTCTATCTAATATTAATTTTACTGTAGTTCGATCTACAATAGCAATAGTTGATCGCAAAGTCAACAAATTGACAGTCAATTACACATGTTCAAAGATATTGGCAGAAGCAAATGAGACTATCCTCACAATGGCATTACGGAAGTCCCAACCTTCTTCTGAAGACAGCCCACAACTTGTAACACTCCGGTGCAATAATAAGCCTCAAACTCATGTCTTTAAAGGGTTAGACAAAGAGACTTATTACAATGCATCTGTGTTTTGGATAGTTCCTGGGTGTCAGATAAGTCACAGCCACAATAACAGAACCCTGTGTAAGATGCAAACTCAATAAATTTGTATCCATGCAACAATTAAGATAATAAGAATGTATGGTCGAAAATACAACACAAATCAGATGTAGGTTAATCAGTGTCAAAATTTATCTTTCCATATAGCATTCAAATTTTCAGGGTGGCTCACTGATGGAAAAATGATTGGATTATGTGTTGGTGTGCCTGTGCCTATCATCATCATTGCCTTGACATTAATATTGCTTATCTATTGCTGTTGTATTCATTATTTGTGGTGCCTTTGTCACACAAAATGTAAAAGTGGTCCCAAAAGAGGTAATGATTAATGATTGTATTTATTCTGTCATGTTTTAATGAAGTGATTATTTTATTCAACAGTTTATGATAAAGTGGGCTGCTGTAAAAGGCTATAGTCCCTAAGGAGTCTAATTAAGGCCACACACACTAACATGCATTATTATGCATAGTTCAGGATCATGCGCACTCATTCTAGTAATAAAGACAATTTTTTTAAGCAATTTGTGAATGATGCCATTTATTGTTGGGAAATCTTATGTTATGAAAATTTATTAATTACTATTAATTGTTATTGTCAACATAGGTGCTAATGACAATCATTTTAGCTGTACACATAGTGGGCCCAGTAGTATTAGTTCTTAGTATTATAACAATAGATAATGTTATGTTAACATTCCTGTTGTTGTTGTTGTTGTTGTTGTTGTTTTTTAAAAAGAGCCATTTTCTCTTGTACATTAGAAGGTTTAGATTATCTTAAAGATGGAAGATTTTAGTCATAGACTACTACTATTGATTATGCTTCTTCTATTACTAACAGGTATTGTAAATTATGTTTAATGGCCATAGCATGTTAATAATCATTAATTTTTGTTATGGTTATTATGTAATTGAAAGCTTAGTTTTTGGATTAATATTAATTACTTTTAGTGAATGGACAAATTTCTTTCATTACACAACCTCAAAATATAACTGTGGCAGTTGGAGAAAATGCATTCTTTCCTTGTACCTACAATGGCACCACAACACCACCAGATTGGAGAATTGGTGATAATACTTACACTCAACGTAACTTACCTGTAAACAATGACTTTAATAGCTCTGGATTGATAGTAAAGAAAGTTGATTCATCAATGAATGGTTGGGTTTTTTCTTGCTACTTCACTGTATTCATAAGAGAAGACAATGAGTGGTCACAAGTTACATTTGAGAGCAGTAAAGGTTTTCTCATTGTTGTCAGTCCTTCAGTAGTAGCCACAAGTAAGTTGAATCTTAAGCTATAGTATATTAATTATACCTATAGACATTAAGCTTTGTTACGTAACAGATTAATCTTCTACGTAATTGTTATAACCCTACAGTATGGCACCAGTATTCAGTAAAAACACCCCAAATTGCAGCCCAGCAATCATCTGTGTTGATTGTAGAGGTATTAACAGTATACAAATCTTTGAATCCTATGATTCCTAACAATGGCTCAAAAACAGACACATCATTGATGATTATTGCTATTTATGGTGAGGAGTAAGCATTATACTATTTTGATGCATAAAATAATAATTCATCTTCAATGATAGGAGTAGGTTCTGGTGTCTTTGTAGTCATGGTGTGCACAATTGGAATCATTATCACAATAATTTTGAGTAGATTAACCTACAACAAAAGGTCAAAACCTACACCTAGATCTGCTAAACGGGCAACTTCAATGAATGTAGAAATTGTAGATCCAATATATGAAGAAGTCGATTCCTTTAGTGGACAAGAAGTTAATACTGTGATGTATGATTATATCAATGATGGAGGTGTTGATACTGAAACTGCAAATGACCGGGTTATACAAACCTCACTGAATAGCTGCTATGGAAGGCTAATAAAAGATGATATTCAGCTTAATGAGTGTGAAGCATACACAGCAATTAATTAAATTAGTAATGACATTTTGTATTATTTAATTTTTTGTATAATAATATAATATTTGCAATATCCAGACATAATTATAATAGATAATAGCAATTCGAAATATGTACCTGCTAGTGTTACCAGAACCAAGTTTGGTCAAGTATAATAATATTATAGTAATAATAATAATTGATAACTGAGAAGGAGACATCATAATTTACAAGTAGTAAAAATTTCAAAAAATAAGCAGTGTAGGAATGGGCAGTGCGGTAAAAAGTATTGGAACAAGGAATGGTCTCAATTTCGGCACATGACTACTTCATTTTCATGCATTTTTGATCCCTCATTGCTAATTGTCACAAGTAGTAAAAATTTTAAAAAATAAGCAGTGTAGGAATGGGCAGTGCAGTAAAAAGTATTGGAACAAGGATGGTCTCAATTTCGGCACATGACTACTTCATTTTCATTTTTGATCCCTCATTGCTATTATTGTCGTAAATGGTTCACAGAATGATCTGTATACTTGAATAGCTGATCACATACTAATGGTTCAAATTTCTACTAATCTTATCACTTAGCTAATAAGTGGAACAAACTTTGGCAGGCAGGATTAAATTACTGGCCAAGACTTGGGCACAAAAAATGAAGTAGTCATGTGCCGAAATTGAGACCATCCTTGTTCCAATACTTTTTAC
>CAXIPT010000005.1:671282-719108 GCA_964030475.1 Tethya wilhelma | reverse complement strand
GCATTGCCGGGAGGGTCACTAACCCAAAACCACAGATTACACTTAAATCAAGAAAGACTAAAGAAGTTTCTGAATTGCTGGACAAGCTATTCTCAACTTCCGAAGCATCACAGAGATTGCTACATGATAAAATCAAAGAAACTTTGAGATCAATAGAAGAATACCTTTTTGGTATCACCACCCCTATGTGCAAAGCACTGAGAGAAGCTGGAGATGTTTTCAGGAAAAAACCGGACACTTCTAAAACACTGTTTATTCTCTCTGATGGACAATCAAATGATGCCGGAGATCCTATTCTGATGACTAGCAACCTTCGCTCTTCTGGTGTAACTATAGTAACAAGTTTCCTCACTTCTGATCACATACCCAACCCTAAGTGCTTGTACAAACCTAACTGGAAGTTTAGTGACCCTGCTAGGCAGGCCTTGTTTGAGATGAGTTCTACCAGGCTAAACTCACAGCCATCAGTATCTTACCTATCAGATTTAGGTGGATGGGAACTATCCAAGACTGGTAAAAGTCGTTGTTTATCCAAGCCAATAGCTTGGATGTTGTGAATCTGCTTTGTGAACAAGTGGTTGCAAATATATAAATTCTTAATTTTTTCAGTCTCGTACTGTATTGTTTACTCATACATTAGCTAATTTTATGACCCAGAATCTGAGATTCCTTTGTGTGGTTTTATTTTATCCATATTTAATATTGTTCTGAGGGAACACCTCATAGCAGAGCTGTACAGGTTATTGCAATCTCGATCTATGCGACCCTTTCTGTGTTAAGCTACATTATTGGGGAATATTAGGGCATGAGGAAATTCTTTGTTTGTGTTCACTGAAATTGTTCTCAACCGTTACCCTTTTTCAAGCTGTAACTATAGAGTAGCGTGAGATGCATGCAGAGTACACTGGCCTGCAGCTTAACACAGCCTGCATGTGCAAAGATTAGGAAACATACAATTATTAGCATCAGCTTAGCTCAGAGCAGTAAATGCATCCAAAGTGATGCATGCCTGGCCTGTGCCCCGCCCATATTGTTACTTTGGTGGGCATTAATTAGGAGAAAAATAAAAATAAAAGAATCGTCGTAGTTTGTACAAGAATATCCCTGCTGTTGCTCTTCTCCATACCTCATTACATTGCAAGTAAACTAGCCACTGAGAATCCTCCTCTCAGACTTGACGAGCAGCGGCGAGACCTCGGTCAAACCAAGCTGAGAGAGATAGAGAGAAAGAGTGAAGGCAGTCCTTGCTGGAAGGAGGCTATATCCAGACTCAACTTGACATGTAAGCAACTCTCAGACATTGAACAGAGCCGTCTGGCTTAAGAGGTTGAGGGAAAACCACATCCTAACATTTTTGAACTCATTGAAGTCACGAAAAATGAAGAAAATGAAGATGCACCAGATAGAAACAGGAGCAACACAGGTGCCAAGGAGGAGGAAAGTAAGGAACAGGGGGAAGAGACTACAGAACATTTTTGATCGTTTTAGGGCTGGTTCAATGTCATTGAGTGAGTACGTTAAATACCTTAAGTACCACACAGGAGTTTGCTAAGTTTTGTAACTTCTTACATCAATGACTGTAGGCGAAACGTTACCAAACCTACAGCTATTTAGCTTTTACTTACTTGCGTATTTGTATAAATTTTATTATCAGTATTGGACAACACACTCTTCAACAAACTTGCCATCCAAAAAATAGGAGTTGATCTTGCGAGAATTGATCTCGTGAGAAGTTGATCTCGGGTGAATTGATTTCACGAGAGTTGATTCCACGGGAGTTGACTTCGCTTCACAAGAATTGATCTCGTGAGAAGACGTAAGTATCGTAAGTACCAAAGACATGGATGCTGTAGCATTTCAGACGTACACAGAGTTCTTCATACACACTGGACACATTTGCTACTTCCTACAGAGTGAACTCTGGCAACAGAGAACAGACAATGTCATCTCAAAACTTTCAGACACTTCTAGTGATGTAACAAAGTTAGAAGAGTCACTGGAATATCACAGAGTTTTGGATGAAAAACAAAACAATGCTCTTGACAACCAGGAGAAAATTCTCGAACAAGATCGAAAGATTGCTCATACTCTGGACAAGATTCGTAAAGACATGGACAAAGCATTCAATGATATGACTGAAATGGCAGAGAAACAGAAGCTACTCTTGAACGACCTGTTTGGAAGTTTACAAGTAATAGTTGTACTATGGAAAGACCATAGTACAGCTGGCTTGAACCATGGTACAGCTTGTTCTTATGTACTTACAAGTAGTAAAAATTTCAAAAAAATAAGCAGTGTAGGAATGGGCAGTGCTGTAAAAAGTATTGGAACAAGGAATGGTCTCAATTTCGGCACATGACTACTTCATTTTCATTTTAATCTCTCTAGTTAATAATTATTAGCTAATTGTAGCTAATTGCTGTAAATGATTCAAAGAGTGATCTATACTTGAATAGCTTATCAGTATTGCATTTTATCACAGTCATGATATAATGGTTCAAATTCCTACCAATTTTCACTACTGGAGAAACGGATCTGAATAGTGTCTTAAACATAGTGCTCAATTCTGTCTGAATAGTATCTGAGCTAAAATATCTGAATACTATGGGAGTTTCGTATGAAAAGTATCTGACACAATGTCTTAATCATGTCTTAAAAGTATGGGATTCACAGTGGGACATTGAGTTTTGTATGAAAAGTGTCTGACGCAATGTCTTAATGTCTATTTTTAGCGGTACAAATGCATATGTTGCAAAGTCTTTATGAAATTAACATGTATTTCCATAGTAAACAGCCAGATAGGTATAATATAGACAGGAAGCAAAACACAACTCAACCGCATGAAACACAACACAACTCAACTCAACAGTTACCATCTATTTCTAACTTAGTCAGTCACCACAGAATGCATCAGTGATATAGCCTATCCACAGGATGTCGTTCACGGTGTACACCTCTAAGACTTGCTGTTTCACCCTTTATGTATATGTACTCGGTTTTCCATTTGAAAACATCTCCAATCTATAGAGGATTAAGAATAGTATGTTGTTAAATACAATTGGACATTTCAATTTAGTTTTTCAACTCACATTAAGTTTAGTCAGCAAAGTGATGTTATTCTTAGTTGGCTCGTATAAAGCTATTTCTTCATCGGGGCTGCTTTTGAATAGCTTGGAGAGCCTAACTTCACAGAACATCTCTAAAAAAATGAAATGATCGTGCTTGATTTTAGTGAGAGGGAGAGATAGAGGGGACTGACCATCTTTCTTTTCCATAATCCCACAAGCCACCTCCTTTGTTTTGTGTATGATAACAACTGCATCCCTGTACATGTGAGTCGTGTTTATGATTAAATAAGCATGTATAATGGTGCACTTACCCAGTTGAAATCTTCTTTTCTCCTGCACTCTTCGGCTGGTCCTTTAATATGAAACATAATGTACATTGATAAAACACACAGGTGACAATTGAATTGCTTACAGATGCTTTGCTAGCTGGTGTCAACTCAAGCTTCTTTGTTGTAGTCTTTGATGTTTTTGGTTGGTTGGCCTTGAGTTGACATATACAAATCAGGGGGTAAAATAATGTACGAATGCGCCATGTTACAAAATAACAAACCTTAAGTTTTTGTTGCACCTTTGCGGAGGTGTACTTAGTTTTCTTGATGGAAGATGTTTTCTTTGTTTTTGCTGGACTCTTTTTTGGTGAAGTTTTAGAGGTAACCTGTAACAGGAAAAAATACATGGCCAAATGCAAAACTTTATTGCAAGCATATTATACCATTGGTCGGTGAGATTGATAGTACTTTGCTTGACTCAATATTCGTGATAAAACTCGATCAAACCGGTCTTCATGATGGCCAAGCTCGGGGTAAGCAGATACAACCTGTTAAAAGTATGTATGTTTAACCATACACACATGCATGNGTTCTGCCCAGCTGCTGCATACTTACCTGAGTCGTCATCTGAATAGTAGTGATCATCGTCATCATCATCTGAATCAATGTGTTCGTTCTCGTCTAAATCGTTGTGGCTACTTTGATTTCCATAGCCATTAGAGTGATGAGCTTGAGTCTGAGTCTGGGTCACTGTGTATGTGCGTTGAGGTACCCTGTAAGGCACATAACGCTGCTGCTGTATGAAGAGAGTGAATGTGCATAATATTATTAAATTTAACCAGTATCACAGTTTAGTCACAGTGGATGCTTAGTCTGGCTGGCCAGACTCTTCGCCTGCAAAGAGTCTAGCCAGCCAGACTAAGTGGATGCTAGGTACATTACATGCTACATACCTCTCTCAGTCTTGTTATTCTGTCTCTGTTCAAACATCTATATGCTTGGTAATTTGATGTTTCAGATTGACCACCCTGGACAGTAGTGGTATAACTCTGACCTGCAAGTTTGTTGATTTAATCTGGTAAATTCTAAGTCAAAATTTGCCAAAAACATGCATTTCACATTAAACTAACCATATTGATAGGTACGGGTAGCCATAATTACAGTATCTCTTCGCCACTTCAATCTCTATCTTTGCCACTTCAATCTTCAATCAAATCTCACCACAGTGTGATACGTTTATGCTGGCCAATTAAATATTTATGGTTTTCCTTCTTCCTGTCAAGCTGTAGTGGGGGCGGGTGCTGAGCTGGGCACCTGGTTCATGACATGACTTACAAGCCTGTGCTACAAACAAAGTGCTAGAAAGTGTTTCACAATGGGAGACAATGTTCCAAGACCAGCTTCAGGTACAGATAGTTATGTGTGATGGATTAATAGCCTGGGGACGAGACAAATGAAAAAAAAAAACAAACTTGATAGCCATATGATTTGATACTAGATATCTCTATGCATGCAGGCACAGTCACTGAAGGTGACTTTACCAAAGTTGTCAATTATTTGATGAAGTTGGACAGGATTCAAATCGTACGACTTGGTTCAGCACTGGGTCTCAGTGTGTACAGACTTGAGAAGATGCATACCCTCCCTGATGATATGGTTCGATCTTGGATGAGGAGGGACGATGAGGTGAAGGAGGTCACATGGGGCATACTGGTAAAGATGCTTCGTGAAAAAATTAGAAACAGTGGTATTGCTGATGATATCGAGAGTAATGAGTGTACTGAAGCAGGTATGCATTGCTACCACGCTATTCAATTTACTATTAGTCGAGCACTAATTAATATTACAAAGTGTCTCGAGACACAGTAGTCTGTATACTTTCCTATTGATTTTGTATTGCCTGTTTATATATAGTATCTGGATATACTGGATTTACCGGCACTCCAGCGTGCAGGCGTACATTCGTGGTTCCACTGACTAAAATATACTGATTCATTTAGCCTCATTGTCTTGATACAGCTGCAGCGACCCCCACTCCTTTGAGAGACGTGGACGGTAGAGAGGGACAGCTCATGCCAACCCAGGTATACACCATTATGATTAGTATCAAATTTTTAAGTCCTGCACAAATTTGCAATTATGTGTATACAATAAGGAGGGTACATAGTAGCCTCATACCAGGCCACACCCTCTTTTTGTGTTGCTTTTCAACATGTAACTTGAAGAGCTGGGAGGAGCCTGGGAACGAGGCTAGGTGCATAGCTTAACAGACTAGTTGTTGCCCAGCTAGCCGATTGACTTTAGTATAATATGTAGTTTCTTACAGTTAAACTCTAAACACTTTTTGTTGCCTCTATACGGGTCGTATCATTCACATGAGTCATTGATGTGATTGAGTTTGTGTACCAGAAGGCAGAATGATATTCATAGAAAGAGAGGGTGTCATGGAAACATGATCTATATATTATTGTAGGAGAGCCTACACAGACAGGATCCCCCACACACAAGCATGTACACGCTGCTAAAATTTACTATCACAATCAATCTACACTACAATGTAGGTGCCATTGTTGGGAGTTTTGGTTGATACATCTGGCTCCATGAAGACCGCTCTCCCTCTCACTCAGTTGGATAGCCAATCCTCTGCATCACTAAAAGATGTCACAGTGGAACGAGCACAGGCTGCACTGTCTGCAATTATAAATTTGGTAAAAAAAAAGCAATTCCAAGAGGGGTACATCTTTGTCGGTGCATTTGGTCTCAAAACACCAGATCAAACTCACGATCTCCTCTCCTTATTGGAAGAATCTCAAAACAACCAAGGCTCTGCATCTCCTGAATCAGACAGGTAAAGATAAAATGTAAAGTGTAATAAATTATTATGAACTTACACCATTATATTAACTTCATATATGCACTTTTTATTTTAGACCACCAACGAAAAGAGAAAAATTAGAATATACAATTGATTATTTGGGAGCAGCTATTGGATTATTTGAGCCTACTAACCCAAACCCACAGATTACGCTTAAATCAAGAAAGACTAAAGAAGTTTCTGAATTGCTGGACAAGCTATTCTCACCTTCCGAAGCATCACAGAGATTGCTACATGATAAAATCAAAGAAACTTTGAGATCAATAGAAGGATTCCTGTTTGGTATCACCACCCCTATGTGCAAGGCACTGAGAGAAGCTGGAGATGTTTTCAGGAAAAAACCGGACACTTCTAAAACATTGTTTGTTCTCTCCGATGGACAATCAAATGATGGAGATCCTATTCTGATGGCTAACAACCTTCACTCCTCTGGTGTAACTATAGTAACATGTTTCCTTACTTCAGATCACATACCCAATCCTAAGTGTTTGTATAACCCTAACTTTAGGTTTAGTGACCCTGCTAGGCAGGCCTTGTTTGAGATGAGTTCTATCAGGCTAAACTCACAGCCACCAATATCTTACCTAACAGATTTAGGTGGATGGAAACTATCCAAGACTGGTAGAAGTCGTTTGTTTATTCAAGCCAATAGCTTGGATGTTGTGAATATGTTTTGTGAACAAGTGGTTGCAAATATATAAATTCTTAATTTTTTCAGTCTCATACTGTACCATTTATTTACTCATGTACATCATACACTAGCCGCTAATTTTATGATCAGGGCCAGATTCTTTGTGTAGTTTTATTTCATAATCAGTGTTCTGAGAGAACACCTCATAGCAGAGCGCTGTACAGGTTATTGTAAATACGATACGTTACATAGTGTATACAGTCTACAGGACGACCTACAATTTTCAGTCACACCCGGAAATGAAAAATGCACCCGGAAGTGGCATTTTAGATAGGGAAATTTGTATGGGGAAATTTTAAGATGGCCGCCTGAAAAGCTTCTGAAACAAGTCGACATTGCAAGCTATTGAGGGGACTACAGCGACATTTAACTAGCTTTCAAGGTAAAGCAACTTATTTTTACAGTGATCACTCTCATTTTAGCTATCTATCTTGAATTTGTAGCATAAGTAAGCTTGATTTGTACATGTACTAATGGCAGATTTTTGGGTTTTAGCCATTTTCACTAAAATAGTGCACTCGGTTCCCGCTATTTATACATCTTCAGACTCTGTCTATAAGGTGTTTAAAGTCTCTTTTGCATGAATTTAACCATAAGATATTCAACAATACCTTTCTTTAGCTGTAGGGGCCACACAAAATTAGTTAATTTTACCATTTTTAAAAGCTTTCAGTATCACACCTCTTACTTTGCAGAGCACTGTTTCAAACTGTTTACAAAAGGTTAGTTGTGCCTCTTACTACTTATGATTGTCACTATCTCTAATTTCTTGTTTTGTTCATACCACAGCAGGAACTGTCCCCCCATGTTTTGATGATTATTGAGCTGTGTCGTTTTCAGAACAAAAGTGCACTGGGAAAGAAAATATCCAGCCCAACAAGTTATCAATGATAGATAGAATACATTGTGAACTTTTACATATTAAATAGTGCAATTAATTATCTTTGAATAACAAAAGATATTGACAGTGAAAGATTGAAAATTGTTCAATTCTGTCCTTTTCATCTTCTTTGCTCACGTGCTAACTTGGTGTGACGTAAAACGTGAATAATAAAATTTATG
The DNA here is from genome assembly GCA_964030475.1 of Tethya wilhelma. Classification (NCBI taxonomy): domain Eukaryota; kingdom Metazoa; phylum Porifera; class Demospongiae; order Tethyida; family Tethyidae; genus Tethya; species Tethya wilhelma. The sequence goes on along the minus strand of CAXIPT010000005.1, from coordinate 711,143 downwards.
CGCAGCTGCCAAAAAACCAGTACTTGTTACTCTTAGTAGTCGCAATCTTATGATTTGAAATTATGCGAGGGAGCACTACGCTTACGTCATGAAACATGAACTACGCATTGATTGGCATGGAAACCAGAATGCACGTGTTTCCCGGCTGTGACTGAAAATGTATGGGAAATTGTAGGTCGTCGTGCAGACTGATAATATTAAGCTACATTATTAATTTTCCAGCTTAGCTTGGAGTAAATGCACCCTCAGTATAATTATGCACATGCCCGCCCACATTGATATTGTTAGGAACTTAGGATGGTGTGCATTAATTAGAAGAAAAATTCAAAATGGACTGCAGAACTTACAGTTACTTCTTAGTTTGTACCAGAATATCATTGCTGTTGCTCTCCTCCATACCTCATTACATTGCAAGTGAACCAGCCACTAGGAATCCTCCCCTCAGACTTGACGAGCAGCGACGAGACCTCGGTCAAACCAAGCTGAGAGAGATGGAGAGAAAGAGTGAAGGCAATCCTTGCTGGAAGGAGGCTGTATTCAGACTCAACTCGACATGTAAGCAACTCTCAGACATTGAACAGAGTCGTCTGGCCGTGGCCTTTGCCAACTGCCACCTAAGCAAGTCAGCTAGACAGACCTACCTCTGTGACAACACCATGACTATTGAAGAGTGCACCAAAGACATGGATGCTGTGGCATTTCAGACGTACACAGAGTTCTTCACACATACTGGACACATTTGCTACTTCCTACAGAGTGAACTCTGGCAACAAAGAACAGAAAATGTCATTTCAAGACTCTCAGACACTTCAAGTGATGTTGTAACCAAGCTAGAAGAGTCTCTGGAATACCACAGAGTGTTGGATGGGAAGCAAAATGATGCTCTTCATAACCAGGAGGAAATTCTTGAACAAGATCGAAAGATTGCTCGTACTCTGGATAAAACTCGTAAAGACATGGACAAAGCATTCAATGATATGACTGAAATGGCAGAGAAACAGAAGCTCCTTTTGAATGACATGTTTGGAAGTTTACAAGCTTCAATAGACACAATCCGAGCTCTCATGTCTCTGTTTTTAGTGGAGTTTATTGGATACGAAACATTTGCCTGGTTTATGGGATTCTGGCTGGTGATAATCTTCCTGCCTCAGTTCAGATACAGTCGGTTTAAGCTCCATTTGGTCCTCTTTGCTGAGCTGGGGATGGAGATAGTGGTTAGGAGACTCTATGGTGTGATTGTGTTGGGGAATCAACCTCCTGAAAATTTGGTAAGGAGTTTCAACTTTGCAAACCTTTATTTTAACCTTAACTTTTGTGATACTGGCAAGGAGTTCCTTATAAATAGTTTTGGGCAAAGGTCGTTTTTTTATAAGCTAGATTTTCAGGAAACTCATCTGGCCTAACTGATGCTTTTTTAATTGCTTTTTGTGGTATGTTTACAAGTGAGCATACACACTTGCAAGGTCACAAGGTCACTAATTACTCTAGCGCTAATGGCCACAGGTGTTTGCTAAGTGATAAATGAATAAATGAGTAGGTAACACCCACTTTAGGCTACTGTAAACAATAAATACAATTAGCAGCTATTATGATAATATTATTTGGCTAATTCATAGAATTATTCCCTTGTGAACTGCATTAATCTCTCTCTCTCTCTCTCTCTCTCTCTCTCTCTCTCTCTCTCTCTCTCTCTCTCTCGCTCTCCCTCTCTCTCCCTCTCAGAACAACCTCCATAGCTACCTGTGGTGGTGTCGCTATGTGGCCCTTTTCTCTAGCCTCATCCTCTATGTCTGGGAGTGGGTCAACTTCACAGACTACTCTCAGAGGAATGCTAAGAATTCAAACTGGCCCATAAATACTGAGAACTATTCCCTTCTTTTATTATACACCTGTAGCTGGCAAGCGATACCGTGATGAAACCGAGAGAATGCAGGTACAGTATTTAGTTCATGTCTTTACACCTTCGAACTGTACTTATAATTCTGACTGCCAATTGATTTGGGTATGTTTATTATACAAATATATAACCTAAAGCTAAATTACCTGTGCATGTATGCTTCATCACTTTAAGTGAGTTCACATGCACTTCTTTCCTATTCCATTTCTCTTTCACAGTTTTCAGAGTACGTCCTGGATAGGGACCTGAATTGGCCCATGTTAATTGCAATATAAAACATTGTATAAGAGCATATATAACAGGTATAAACCAAAGCAAACCTACTGTGATTGCAACTTAAGATGTATACGATAACAAGTTATGCTCTGTGTTCCTAATTGTTGATGATTCAGTTTCCTGATCCTGGTGACTATAGCTAAGATGTTTAGTGCATGTGACAGTGTTTGTGATGCGTGTGTGTGTGTGTGTGTGTGTGTGTGTGTGTGTGTGTGTATACTTGTAGCCCTGTGTGTTCATCTAACTATGGCACTCAGCAATGTATGTGAATGACTCAGACACTGTGGGTCATGCAGCTGTATGAATAATGTAAACAGGTGTTGTTATTCCTTCACCATTCCACAGAGGACCCTAAAACAATATTCATAGCATGTCTGAGTGTTGCATCAGACAACTATGTAGGTGTAATTTTATCTGCTTAGGGAGTATAATGAATGACATTGTAGAGATAGATGCAATAATTTAATTTTAAATCTTGGGGGATGTGAAGAATTGGGGGGGGGCAACAAAACCATTGCAGCAAAAATAAAACAGATATGTAACACAAACTTTAAAAGTTGGACTTGTATACAAGTGACTCTATAATTAACAAAGTTAGTCATCCATGTGTGCAAATACAACCTTGCTAAACTCATTCACCACATCCAGACTATTGGCTTGAATGAACAGACGGTTTACACCAGACTTGGGTAGCCTCCATCCTAAGTCTGTGAGACAAGATAGTGGCTGTTGTGTGTTCCGCATGGTTGAGCTCATGGCAAACAAGGTTTGTCTTCCTTCGTCATCAAATGTCTNATTTTTTCATAAGCACTTCATACATTTTCAGTCTCAGGAGTGAAACAAGGCAGACACACAGAAATACAACTGTAGTTGTGAGGGTCTAGTGAAAATTTTTCAAAAAATCACTTACTTGGGAAATAAAGTGACGTTTGATGCATGATTTTTGACTCATGCTAAGGTTGGGTCTGCTCACTGTATATACAAGTGTTTCATTTTCGTTCATTTTATGAAGCAGTAATAATACTGTTTTCCACAAAAACTGTTCCCCATTCCCTAGTCAGTATAAAACATAAGTTCTGAAAGCACTAAAAAAAAAAGAGGTGGAAATAGTCAATTGCACAAAGACATGTGCTGAAATTGAGACATTCCTTTTTCCAACGTGCATTTTTTACAGCACTGCCCATTCCTATACACTGCTTAATTTTTACTACTAAGTCTTGTTAAAGCATGAATATGGACCTGCAAATTTGAGGGGAAGGACGCACAGTAACAGTCTAACAGACCAAGAGTGTATTAGGAAGAGTACGTAACTCATGTATGTTAGTATTGCGCTTATGTTGTGCAATGGTTGCATCACGAAATGTGTAAGATAAGTGGTCTTAAAAAAAACATAATAGTGGTTACACTGTTCCAGCAGCTCTGCAGAACTGCAGTATACTAATTGTTTTGACAAGTACAAGTTCTACTACTCAGTGTAGTTAAGGCTGCCTCAACTTTTAAAATAGCCTAATAATGTACAATTTGTAGTTCGGATATCTCTTCAGGAATTTATTGTATTCACCAAAACCTTACATCCATTGATTGTTTGACCAATGATAGAAAATATTTTCAAGTGTGAATGTCATGTGACCCGCAGGGGTGGGACAGGATGATGTCCTCTTTGTAAGACCTTAATGCAAAGATGCAGAGCTGGATATTTATTTTCACAATGTCATATTTTGTCAGAATATTGTATTTATCTTCAAGATTTTGAATCTGCTTGGAAACTTGGTCTTACAAACTTTATTAGGTAGAAACAGAGAGATTTAGGCCTGTTTCTAAATATTGCATACCTAATTATATATGCGTATTGATTATTTCTCACTAATTAATGATGGGTACCCCAGTTTCCGGGCAGATCTAATATTTTATGGTTAAGATGTACTAGATAAGGGGAAAAAATGCCTCTTCAAATGAACGTTCAGCTCTGCATTCACAAAAGTATGTATTTTTGTCTGTAGCCACGCCCATAAGCGTTATTTCATTTTCATTTTAACAATTTGTATCCAATACAATAAAAATACGATGGTTATTAAGTTTGGTCTTCCAGTCACCAAGTATAGTTAAAACACGAAGGGGTAAACCTTTAATTATGTCCTTAACTTCCTTAAAATTTGAGGCATCCTTAACTACACTGAGTACGTAACATGACGCCACTATGGCGCAGCTTGAGCTTGGCCTGCCTATGCAGCTACGTACTGTTCCTAATACACTCTTGAACAGACCTATAGCGATAATCAGGCCACAACAAATGCCATTCTTATGTCAGACTATGAATAAAATTAGTAATTTTGACAACTTGTAGAACATAATTGTCATTATATATATATATACAATGAATAAATAATTATTAATAATGTTAAAAATTGTAAAACGAATAATAATTAGTATAGGTAATCACATGAATTGGAGTGCAATTTGGGAAATAATTGCACAGTTATGGTGTAATTGCACGAGGCAACGCCGAGTGCAATTTGTCCATAACTGTGTAATTATTTCCCACAATTGCACGACAATTCATGTGCTTATTTGTTAATCATTTAGTTCAGCGTGTGTAGTAGCTACGTGAATAGCCGCAGGCTAGCTGTACTGAGCCACTGAGTTGCCACACTAAGGCTGCTTTGACGGCTTGTATTTGTCAAAACAATCACTGCTGAAGTACCAGAAACAGTGTAACCACTACGTTTTTATAATACCACTTACCTTACACAATACTCTTCTCAAGTTGCTGGCCTGGCAGCGTAGCTAGCGCTCTAGTGTTCAAATTTGGAGCAGCTGCCATAGCTCATTAAAAATTCAAGTGCAATTACTAGCTCATTAAAAATTCAAGTGCAATTACGAAAATAATTGCACAGTTAGTAATACGGAAGTTTGTATAGAGAGTATATAACTATATGATTATAGTACAAATAATTAGTATTAATTTTTAACACAAATAATATTAAAAGCAAGTTAGCAATGGCAAGTACATGTACACTTACATTACAATTGAAACAATACTGCAATGGTCATCTTATTACTAGAGACAATTACAAGTGGCTATGTTTAACAGGGAGTCATTTCCTATAATATTATGCAAAGAAAAACAGTATACGAATACAATTCATTAATTGCATGGCACATGCAGTGAACACTACAAAGCATGGACATACCTTTTCTTTGGGTGGATGTGATCTAGATCTGTACTGTTGAACACAAACAATCCATACTATAACTTGAGTGGATACAAACAGAGCAACCACTCCTATGGCTGAATTCGAAATTGATATTATTATAATGATAACGATGTATCATCAGACAATATAATAATTGGCTATAATATTATGCTGTTTAATCAAAACTTACTGGCAACGAGAATCAATGTTATAGATATTGAAATGAGGAAGTGAAAGGTGGGCTGGGGCAGTGATGGAGTTGCAATTGTGCCAGAATCTACAATCAACATTATAATTATTAAGTCAAAAATAATCATTGATAGCATAGATTTTATGAAAATAATTAACCTGTAGTACTTGTTAATAGTATGTGAAGAGTCCCAACAGTACTAAAGCCATGGTTGGAAATATGGCACTGAAAAGTGCTGCCATCCATCAAATAGTCCACAGGTGATACGAATAAAGAGGAGGATCCACGGTCATAAAAACACCTATCTGGGAGACTCAGCCAATCATAACTAACTCCATTGATAATCCAGAGTGGAAAACTCTCTGCATTTGTACTGGAACAGTTAAACCAGGCCTTTCCACCTTCAACCACAGTAATGTTTTGTGGTCCAGCCTCAAACTCAGCTGAGCAGCTAGCAGAGTGTAAATCTAGATGAAAATGACAAGCTAATAAAGTTGGGCATCAATCATGCAACCTATATACAATGAACACATTGAAAATATACCCTTTCGTTTATGAAAAATATAGCTTGCTTAAAATTTGGTAGACTTTTTGCTGCTTTTGCTTGTTGTCTTTCAAAACCAATGTTTCAAAGAAACCTAAGGATTTCATAATGCTGACCGTCCATCTTTGTTTTGTAGGTCCACTTGTAACAGAGCAGACAACGCTACAAACTATAGCGAAAGTCTAGCAAGCTTAGACAATCTCTACTTATATACTAGCCTATTCAAAACCAGTAAAACAATTATACAAAACTGCATGGTCAGTCCACAGAATATTCTAGGAGCTAATTAGAACCATGCACATAGTGTGATTACGGTAACTCCTTGTTTCAACCAAGAGGCTTGATACATGGAATAATAATATTATCATTATTTTCAGCAATAGTACATCACATGAAAATTGCTGGTTCTGCATGCTCTTCCATCTATCATGATTTGTAAATTTGGACAGACTCACCCCGTTTAAAAGAAATTGTACATGTGTCCCTAACAGGAGTATACAAATTTGTACATGTACACCTTCAAACAATGAAGAGTGTACAAACTATGACGCAAGGTGTACAAACTTGTATATACCAGGCAATTAATATTGTTTGCTTACCAAGATTGAGACAAACGCCTACTATTAAGAGGGTTAGGTGGGCCCCACTTTGCGGCATTCTGTTGTTCAGTACAAAATTGCTTGCTGGTTGGTTCAATCTCGATCCCAACACTTGAATCGAAATGCAGCAGACTGTCAGCAGCGCAGCTCTCAGCTCAAAGGGCTAAAACTGCTCAGTAGTAGATTACTACAGTAACTGTCACCCAAACTCCGACCATGCCATCCCAGGAAATGCTATACTACCCGGCAGCTTTATATAGGCCGGACCAGAGGTGCAAATCTCAGCTCCCACGCCCATGCATCGCGCGATATCGTACGATCGTACACACATCACGTATAATCCTCGTATTATTCTCCGTCATGTCAGTGACCGTTTTTAAGCCTCGGCACGTGCGTAGCACGTGCAGAGGATTACGGTAGTCGTTTTGTCTGTCTGTCTGTCTGTTCCATCGAAATCTCAAGAAAGGCAGCTCTAGCGACAAAATCGATGGTAATAACGTTCATAACTCTGAATGATCTTGTAAACATATATTTTTTGCTGTCCAAAACACTATAGTTCCTGAGATTTGAGGCTTTTGTGCTTCTTTTAGCCCTTAGCTTCAAGGCCACGCCTACTGTTTTGGTGTGCGTTATCTAGAATTTTTGTGGAATGGAATAAGCACCTGAAGCACAGAGATCAGTCATAGCTGCTGTTAACTTACTGTTAGTTAGTGTTGTTTGGCAAGACAGGCAGGAGTTGGCCTGCTTTCTATGTAAGCATATATATATAGGGCATGCATACATTTTTACATAATTGTAGCCTGTGAGCTAATGCATCCAGTACTTCATGTAGTCAAGTTTAGACTTTGCTATCTGACAGCAAGTGAGCATTCCAATACATGTATAATCATAGCAAAGCTCATCTGGTTCATCATCTGTGACATTTGCTGCTTCACCACAGTTTGCTATGTGGCTAACCTGGGCCATATGTATAAGCGTATATTAGCATATTGTGACTGGACAACTTACTCAGCCTCTTTCAGGCTGGCCTAGTACATGCCTGGGCCTAAAGGTGAATAATTATGATACATTCTTTTACAGAATGTATGCATGTAACCGTGCTAGCTAGTTGAGTGTGCCGAGGCTTATGCACCATCGGTGCCTTCATTTTTTATCTGTACAATGAAGAATGCTAAGTATGAAGGTGACGCGGTGATGTACAAACAAAAACAACAACAAAATAACAGCATAGGACATGACAACAAAACAACAACAACAAAAACCACAAAGAGTAAACTTGAATGTCAAAAACTTGAATGGTTTGAGTCTCCGACACTGATCTTGAAACTATGTTGTGACTGAGCACTATATAGTTAGTGCTCAGTCACAACATAGTTTCAAGATCAGTGTTGGAGACTCAAACACATACACCGCATGGCTGGCAGTGAGTTCCAGGAGTGTGTGACATTATAGCGAAAAAAGAGGATTGATAAGTGGATGTTGTCAAGGTGGAACTTGGAACATTCACCCCGATGAGAATGTGCTTTAAGAGGGATACTTTAATACAAGCAGCTTGCGACGAGAGGCTATAGGTTGCCAGGACGACCTGGTGAGAAGGTGGCAGTGAGAATCACTCCAACACTTGTTCAGAGTTTAGCAGCAAACTTCAAGCTGAACTGCCTCAAGCCTGCTGAATACCTATATATGTGTTGAGGTCTAGGTCCCACATACAGTAGCAGTAGTCAAGCATTGGTGGAATCAGGGTGTTGTACAGATAAGAGAGTGTGAATGGTTAATTGACAGGGTAAAAGTGATGGCAAGACAACTGCCAAGTTGAAACATGTGAAGGAGATGTGGGCAGCCCATCTCAGGTCACGAGATGTAGTGACTCAGTCTCCAAGAAAAACTAGTGAGTCAACTTGGTGGATCCAAGAACTGGATTGAACATAGATAATATGATTCCCCCATGATTATCTATGGATTGAAGGAGGAGAACGACTTCTTGACAAAAGGATAAACTTAGTTTTCTTGGTGTTTGGTGTGAGACCTGAAGAGTGAATCCAGTTAGAGTCCTGATGGAAATGATATCTGCTTGAAGGGCATGGCATCGATGTCGGATTGGGGCGATAGAGTAAAATATCATCAGCATAAAGCAATAGTTTCAAGCCAGGGGATAACGGGATTGAACAGATGGGATTGACCTAGATACTGAAGAAGAGGGGTCCTAGAGTGAAGCCTAGTGGCACTCCTAGATCCTGAGGATATACTTGAACACTGAGTGTCAGAAGAGTTACGCACAGTGACAATGCCTCAATGGGGGACATTGTCAAAGGCTTGAAAGGTTGAAGGATACACAGGGAGTAAGCTCGAGCTTTATCCAAATTAAAAAGTGATTGTTTGCATTGACTCATGACAATCGACAATGGCCTTGAAGTTGCATGTAAACCTTAACAAACATGCTACTGCTCAATTTTTTATTACTATACTTGTGTATGATTATGGCTTTGTGTATAATTATTACAGTTATTGTGTAATTTATGTTACTGTAAATGACTTGATGTATCATATGCTGGATTATGATCAAGTTTTAGTTTCTGTTTCTTTTGCATTATACTCTGGTACGCATCATTCTCTTTCACTTTTAGATCTAGATCTTGAACATCACAATAAATGTGGTCATTGAATGTGCCATCTATATAATAATATAGAAATTATCACAAGAAAACTCATATGTAGAGTGGATAAGAGTGAACATCACATCGATAATAATAATTCAGAAACAGTTAAGTCATTTCAGAATTATTAAATTTTATCCCATGTTTTTTATATATATTGTCAATGATCATGGCTTCTGTACATGCAAATTTAATGCAATAATGCATGTGTATAAGACTGTTTTTATGGCTAAGGTATGATAATTATTATTAGCATTGTACTTATGCAACAAACCTTTTTGTTTTTTGATAAACTTGATTGCGGTAATAATTAATCCTACTGAAATGAGAACTAGTCCAATGACAATTACACTCACACCAACTATATAAGGACAAGTAGTAAAAATTTTGAAAAAATAAGTAGTGTAGGAATGGGCAGTGCGGTAAAAAGTATTGGAACAAGGCAGGGTCTCAGTTTCGGCACATGACTACTTCATTTTTTTATACCCAACTCTTGGCTGGCAGTCCAGTTTAAGTTACCTGTCTGCTATGGTTTGCTCCACTGCTTAGCCTACTAATTTTAGTAGAAATTTGAACCAATGCAATAAGCTATGGCACTATCGTTGCATTTATGACACTTATAGGATCCTTACAAGGGATCAAGAATAAAAATGAAGTAGTCATGTGCCGAAATTGAGACACGCCTTGTTCCAATACTTTTTACTGCACTGCCCATTCCTACACTACTAATTTTTTTGAAATTTTTACTACTTGTTATAATAGTACCATAGCTTATCATAATTATTGCATTGGTTCACTATTATAATAGTTATTTGGCTAAGCAATGGAGTAAACTATAATAGACAGGTATATAATCCGTTGGCCAAGAGTTGGGCATAAAAATGAAGTAGTCATGTGCCGAAACTGAGACCCTGCCTTGTTCCAATACTTTTTACCGCACTGCCCATTCCTACACTACTTATTTTTTCAAAATTTTTACTACTTGTTCATTCACTTTTTTCAACACTACAGTGTAGAAACTATCAGAGACTGGTTAGTCCCTACAAAAAGCTTGAGTGGCAGCTACATGCACTTCATTAGGCTGGAGGCTAGTGAGCATGCGCATAATAATGCCACGTGAATAATGACCTTTGAACTCTACCTACAAAGATGGCTGCATTGTAGTACATGAATTTATACACTAAGTTTCAAAGCTTTCTAGTTTTTGTTCAGGCCTATTTACAATGAAAACGAGTATAAAGGAACGTACTACCCAAGAAAAGAACTTACTTTGTGGCGTCAAAGTTGGCTCAACACTTTCTGGTTCTCTGGAAATCGTTTTCAAGTAAGTCAGTTAGAAGGAAGTAAGTTAGGAGAACAAAATTGCACTAGTGTGGCTTCTCGCAAGCGCTCTCTCTACGAGTGAGCAGAAAAGTTTTGGCAAAGTTTAAGCCTTCCATGCAGTTGGTTTTCTGTAAAGGAGAGCCTCTGAGCAAGTTTGAAGCCTCTACTTTGTGTTGTTAGATTTTTATGGCGATAAATATTTTGTATTGTGTCTATGGGACAGTCGGCCCATTCCTACTATACGTACTACCGTACGTATGATAATATAATTAGGTATACAGATGGAAGGATGTTTAATTTTAAATTGTGCATGATGTTTAATATTTACCTCCAATATAGTATAATATTAAGCGAGGCATTTCTTGTAGAGTAGGCACTTGAGGATCCAGATATTGAGTAGATGTCACTGTTAGTCTTGCCTCACTAGATGTGGTACAAAGGACTGCTGGTTCAAATGTAGCGATAACTGTTGTTACTCTAACTGCTACAGTTGTATAGAACTGCCACAGTTTAGCACTGATTGTTGAAGTTGCAGCTGTATAATTATACCATTGTTCTAAATTAACAATTTATTCACTAATTATTATGGCAAAGCCAACCTGGTCTGTGATTAACATAAAGTGTTCCAACGGCACTTAAGCCTTCATTTGATATGTGACACTGGTAAGTGGTACTATTCATTGATAACTCAATATCAGTAACGGTTAAAGACATGGCTATTCGATTGAATTGATGCTTATCTGGAAGATCCATCCAGTCATACTGAACACCATTAACTATCCACACAGCAAAAGATTCTGGACTTGATGATGTGCAATTAAACTCAGCAGTTCCTCCAGGATATACAGTCACATTTTGTGGTTCAGAAAGATATACTGGAGTCACCTGACCTAGAAATTAATAAACTAGGAATTATAAATAATACTTATCACTACATTTAATAAACTACAGCCACTCACTGACAATTAGACTGATTATTAATGTTTGGAAAATAGAAGTAGCTTTCAACCTTGACATCTTTAACAGTACAGTTCGCGATAAAAGCATAGTAGTGTTATGACCTTCAATTTTATGGTGTCATAACAATAGCATTTCAAGTTGGTCCCAAATTTGGGACTTCAATACACGGTGATTGTTGGTTCTTATCAATTCACAAGAGTTAAAATAAACATTGTAGCATAGCACGTGGCTGTTAGTGTGTAAATAAAAGAAGTCATGTGCAACCATTATTATTATTCACAACCAGCATGCACATGCTAAGCATGTGCCTGGCATTCATGTAGCATGCATGTGTGGCATGCTTAGGATCTAATATTCATGAGTGGGCGTAGATACTTCACCTCAGACCAATTATCATACGTACGGTAGTACGTATAGTAGGAATGGGCCGACTGTCCCATAGACACAATACAAAATGTTGGTCACTATAAAAATCTAGCAAAATAAAATTAAAAAAAAACTTTAAAAACTTAAAAAACTAAAAAACTTAAAAAACTTAAAAAACTTGCTCAGAGGCTCTCACTGACAGATTACTAATTGCATGCAAGGCCTAACACTCACAAAAACTTTCCTCAGCGCTCGTAGAGAGCGCTAGTGGGAAGCCACAAGAGTGCCATTTTTGTTCATCTAACTTACTTACTTACTTCCTAACTGACTTACTTGAAAAGCATTTCCAGAGAACCAGAATGTGTTGAGCCAACTTTGACAGCATAAGTTCTTTTCATAGGTACTACATTCCTTTATACCCGTTTTCAACACAAATAAGCCTAAACAAAAACTAGAGAGCTTTGAAACTTAGAGTATAAATTCATGTACTTCAATGTAGCCATCTTTTAGGTCGAGTCCAAAGGTCATTTATCCACGTGGCATTTAATGCGCATGCGCATTAGCTGCTCTTGCAGACAATATAGCTGCTACTCAGATAACTCAAGCTTTTTGTAGGGACTAACCAGTCTCTGATTGTCTCCACACTGTAGTGTTGAAAAAGTGAATGAACAAGTAGTAAAAATTTTTAAAAAATAAGCAGTGTAGGAATGGGANAATATTATTATTGTTCTGAATGAACATGGGGTTAATGTAAATTATCATTATGTTTTGAAATATAGATGTACATGCTCATGTCAAACAGGACAACAAGGTAATACATAGCTATAATAATCTCTTCTGCATGCTTATAACAATATATATGCTTTATATTTTATAGGCACTTCAAATGTGTGCGTTAATGTAGATTCTGATGAAGCAATAACCGTATCATACTCATCGAAAAAAGATTAAAATTAATTTTAATGAAGACTCGGTTAATTTACATCTACTATTGTTATTTTTTATTTGCTCACTATAATAATTTATTATTATACTATATTATACTAGTGCTACTGCATATATATATATAGCTCAGTGCAGGCATGTATGACTGTAGTCTGGCGTAGCCAGCTCCTTACACGCATGCAGTCTGGCTACGCCAGACTAGTATGACTCTGTGTAAATTTGTTCTGTAAACACTCAATGTATTTATACGTAATTTGGTTTAAATTTGAACAATAAGCTGATTATTATGCATGATAAACATTAAAGACACAAAGTCTAATTCCAATTCCAGCTATAATAATGAATATCATGGCCTTAGCCAAGAAATAATTTCTTGCCACCCTATAAAAGGATCTGTAGTTATGTGGAGGTGTCAGATCATTACAATGCTTCTGATCAAGTCATGACTGCAATCTTTCCATATGATACATTCTTTTCTGTTTCAATATTAAATGACATGTTTGGTTCTGATAGCTGATTATTGACTTCCGCATATATGGGCTCATGATTTGGAAGTGTAGGTTCATCATAAATTGGACCTATATTGATATAAAAAACTACATTATCAAATAATAGCTATAAATCACTCCACAGCAACATATATAATCAGTTACATATACATGCAGATAATTATCACATACCAGTACAGGAAGACAAGGATATTGGTATGTGAGTATTCTCTACACGTGTGACTATCACCTTTCTTTTCTTTTTGAAGACAATTAAAATGATTACACTACTAATGCAAGCAATGGTTGCAATTAGAATGACAACTGGTGCCGCTGATATTAATATTATTGCTACAATGTTAGTGTCTGTGTCATGTATACAGAGTAGAGTATAGATATGACAGTCATTGTATTATAAACGTATATTCAACCTACTTAATTTGTGCTCAGGTTTGCTTGTGGTTAAGTTAAAATTTATGGTTTGGTTCATCATAATAATATATGCATCATGTAGACTTCGAGTACTCATACTCACAATTCGTCTAACAGATCTAGATGTAAATGAAATAATATCATAAGCAGGTGTAGGTGTCAGAATATTGGACCGAAATGATGAGAAATTAGTTGTCAATGTAGGGCAGGACAAATTCGAACTGTATTCTGCATACAAAAACATTAGCGTAAAAAATGTCCATGGACAGGTAACCAATTAATATAATACAATATAATCTGTTTTATATATATACTGACCATAACTTTGCACCATTGATCTTGGCACGAGAGTTACTCTGGAAAGAAGTGATATGCTATTAATACACCAATTACAGCCAATAAAGGTAGCATAGCAAAATTCAAGGAGCTCAACCCTTTCCAAGACACTACCAAAGCAGAAGTTGTGTGTTCCATTTATAAATGAAACATTGTAACCCGGAACAGGAGTCAAAGGCCAATCTGTCAATTTATTATTGAGATAAAAGACAGTTCTGATTCTTAAATTGTTGCATGCAGCAACAATTGGAATGCATACACCTTCCTGGTAGTCAACATACACTGTAAAATAAAAGGGAAAACCTCATTAAAGTTTGAGTATGTGCTCATGCAGTAAAAACTAACATACATATTCTAGTCATCAAATAAAAATTCATGTCGATATTGATGCAATCACTGTAAGCTGTATAGGATCCATTGTTTAGTTCTCCCCTCACTTGCAAAGAACACGTTCTGGCTGATATTAAGTTTATATTCACACATACACTAGTCTTGTTAGAAGGAGTAAACCATGTAACCAGTGATTGTAAGTCACAGCTGCTATTAGAGCAAAACTGCTGAATTTCATAACGAACAACAGACACTGGAGTACAGGAGGGATCAATTGGCAGGCTCCATCTCATTTCTCCTTGATGTCTACTATAAAGGTTGAAGTCAGTGATCACTGGTAGAAGAGCACAATGCCTGTCAGAGATCCCTATAATATTATAAATTTTATTATAGGCAGTACATGTACAGGGAGTATACTATATAACATGACAGTATAAAGTGAGTACATCACATAATTTAATCCATGCAAGACCCAATAACAGCTTACCTACTTCGATGAGAGAGAACATCAGAGTGAGCTGAATGAGGGACATTACAATGTACACAGTGAGGAGTTCAAGTTATGGCTAATTAATTCCCTCTCGTCTCCTTCGTCTCCCTTTCTCTTCCTCCCATGAACTTACTATAATCACGAAAAGCACTCAAACAGGACTTGATCTCAAGATCAAAATTAATAACCTGCATTGTACAGTCATAATATCAATTGTGTTATTGTTATTCGTGAAAAGACTGTGTTGTAGTATTATTGTCAACTGAGTTTAACTGCAATAATAATATTATTATTATTATAATTATGCATGGTTAATACAATACCGTACATACTATTTTGATAATGCTTAAGTTTGAATTTACTACCATGATAAGGATACAAATATAATATAGTATAAAATGACATGTACAAGTTAGAATCACTCCCAAAAAAATGTGGGTCATGTTACAAAACAATAATAATGGATGTTATCGAAAATTTTGCCATTTCATATAGTATAAAGATCACTGTAGATTGTGGGATTAAGGATTAAGGTAATCATAACGATAATTATAACAACAATAACATACTCTTAGAGTCCAAACAAAACAATAATGGTCAATAAATTAAATACCTATATACTTAACATAGCAATCACTATGATGAGTGTTTTGCAGCAACAGTATATGTTCTATCCCTACAGGAGTATTCATGATTAAGGAGAATTAAGATCAAAGTATACAGACTACGTGTATGTGAACCTAAGGATTGATAAATTTGCTTTTCATCCCTCTAACTATGCCTAAATATAATTAATGTCCACTAGGCTCAATTAATAGCTCACCCTTATTAATGCACACTGACACTGTGACCACTATAGAAATATCTGTTATTATTTACACATAATGCTATAGATTTTGCAAGCACCAAAATTATGCTAGCACAACTTAGTGTGGATCCATTAAACAAGCATCACTTACCTTGTTTTGATAGTATAGCAGATGCCATAAACAGCAGCTTCAACAATTTTATAGGTGGCAAATAGTACTACTAAGCCACAAATAACAATCAACGAAAACCATTTGGCTGGAAATGGTAGTACTGTAACAATAATAATTATACTTAGTTAGGCCAGCAAAATTAAAATTAATACTAGAAAATATCAACTTACAGTTGGTTTTAGCCTGTGCTATGTATTTCAGTTGGCAGTCACTTGTGTTCCAGAAAGCTGAAATTGAATAGCTAGTATGGCGGCTTAGGTTAGAAAAGTTGGCATGTTGGGTCATGCCATTGCATTGGATGAACTTATAGTATTGTAGTGATGAAGTCTCAGGATTATGTAACTTGATGGTGATGTTGGTCTTATTTCCAGTGTCAATCAATTTGGAGCAGTTGATTTGAACCTTCAATTCATACTGAGTGGTCTTGATTACCGTCATACTCATGTTAACTATTAATGACAAAAGTGATAAAGAATGATGTAAAAGTTGTCTAGCAGTAATCTTTGCTACAATTATAACAATGAAAGCTAAAATCTTCTAAATTTTAAACTTGTACCTGTTGTATACATTATTATCATTATTATTGGCACGGACCTTTCTTTTCCATACAAGTACAGGAGCTTGACAGTTCTATACAAATAATAATTTTACTTTTTATGACATTATTTGAGAGAAGCTACTACTATAAAGATTGTAATTATGCTTACCCTTTGGTTGAGGAATTATTACTTTAGGTTCTGACATATTTGAAAATCCATCTCTGCTCAAAGCCTTAGCAGCCAAATTAAAAGGTGAACATACTTTAGGTAATAAATCACTAATAGAGTCTGAATAGAGAGTACAATTTGATGTACTATTTCTTTCAATTACAATTGGGTCCACACTAGATAGTTCACCAGTTACATCAGAGATATAGACATAGTACTGTTCAACTGGATAGTCTAACATCAAATCATACGAACAGATGTCTACAGATCCATTATTATTGTTGATCACGTGCAGTACTGGAGGATCAGGTTGGGTACCTGTTATTTAATAAAATTAATTATTAATTATTAGCAATTAATAATATCTCGTTAGTATTATTTACATACCATTGATGACTATATTGTAAGCTTCAACAAATTTCCGCCGGTCTACTGCCAGGTTGCTATCACAGTTAACAAGCATTGCGTAATAAAAATAGATGCGGGTGTTATTCATATTTTTCAAAGGGTCAATATTCAGCCAACAGAATGAATTTTGAGTCTCATTGTACACAACACTGTATATTGTCTCTTTTCTTTTAATGCAATTACACATATCAAATGGTTGCAATTGGTCATCCATACTGATAAAACACCTGCAATTCAAATCTTGTGTTCCATTGTACTTATCTGTTTCAGCAGGATTCTTTGGCCAGAGAACAAAAAAATGTCCTTTTTCATCATATGAGGGAATTGGAATACACTGATCTTCATTTGGTCCGACAGGCAGATTTGTTGTTGTTACTGAAAAAAGTTAATAGCAACAAATTGAATCTTTACAAACTTGATATTATAATGATTGTAATAATTATTGCTACTTAGCTGAAACAGTAGCATATATATATATATATATATATATATATATAGTTTTATATAAGCTATATATATATATATATATATATATAGTTTTATATAAGCTTATTTAATTTTTATACTATTTGTGTGTACATACAATTTGGGAGCATCGCAATATGATAATCTTGGAGACCTGCACATACAGTTTGACTTCGAGACTTGTCAAGTGCTGTAATATTTAGTGTAGAATTTTTCTGCAGCTCACTGTCTCTGATTGTATATGAGGTATTTTGTGTATGCCAGCAATTTATACTGACTCTAGGACAACTGCTGTTAGTGTCTTGGATTTCAAATTTTACATTTTCAGCACTAGATGAACATTGATCCATATTAGCTACAACCCAAGCAAGTGTTACATTTTCGTCAGTAAATGAAACTTGTCGGTAGTCTACAGCAAGTGATGGTCTAATTTGTAGCTGCTCAATAGCATATTGAAGTTTGTTAGCATCAAAATCTGAATAATATTAACCAATTGCAACAGAGGTGAATGTCATGTTATTGTTCTATTATGATACAAACAAAACACACCTTCTGAAAGCTTCACAAACAAAGTGGTAATATGCCCTCTTATAGGACCATCCTTATACTCTGCATAACACTGATACGTAGTTTGGTTCAAATATCTTGTGACAATGCTGATAAGTAGCCCATCTGAATAAGCTTTATGGGGGAATGGAACTGATGGTGATGCATAAGTGGCACCATTAATTATCCAAATTGGAAAGGATTCTTCAGCATGGAATGGGCAGCGAATGAACACATTGGTATCCCCTTCTTGCCTTGAAAGAGTTTCAGAATCAGGTTCTTGACCTGTGTGTTCATAGATTAGTGAAATTTGTAAGAAGTAATTAAATTTTATTCACTTACCATTAACACCAATGAGCAAGAAAATAAGGACCAATAGTATATACAAATTAGTCAAAGACATTTTAATTCAGTCTCTATCTCCAAAATTTTAAATGGCAGTAATGCCAAATCAAATGACTGCCAAACAAAAATGTGAATATGTTTTGGATTATAATTATATATATTAAGAGGTAAAGTTGCTACATAGACAATGGATATAATTATTCACACACACATGCAACCTATAATTTGCATAAACTTATGAATAATTATATCATTTCTGATTATGCCACACAAGAAAGCTTGTGTGCCAGGTGCACTGCATGAGTTGTACATGTGGATGTGCATGCATTGATATGAATAACATGGTTACATGCATAAATTATGTAAAACACAATGCTAGGATGACCTTTGTTTATACATTAACAGCTAGCCACACTGTTAAAACAGGGGCGTAAACAACCTACCCTAGGGTGTAAACAACAAGGCCTTTTGGGGTGTAAACTACTGCAGGGTGTAAGTATCCCTCTTGTGGTCCGGGGTCACGGTAATTTCAATGAAGTTGAACTTTTACCCAAAGGTCAAGGGTGTGCGTTATTTAGAAAGCGAGTATTTCAAGCGTTTTCCCACTCTACTGTGGTGTTATTTTTGAAAGAGTTGTTCCTGCTCTCATGGATGACACAAAGGGAATACATCGTAGAGAAGACAGAGAGTGTACAAAGAGCATCTTAGAACAACTCCAGAGCAACGTGCTTGTGGAATCATCCCATGGTGGAAGGAACTAAACGGTAAGCGAGAAATCATTGGTCAATTTGCATGGCCGCGCGAGTCAGTAACATAGGCTTTTTTAGTAGCTTGTAAGTGCCTTGTTTGTTTAATTTTAACATTATAATTGTCCAGGGCTCTTACAAACCTATGGATTCACTGAGAAAAGAAAGTCTCAGAAGTAAGTCTGATTTGCTTCAGCAAATCATCTTGCCAATTTTATTCTCTGTATCTTTCTCTCCTGTACAGTGAGAGTGTTTCCAGTTAACTACCCCTTGTAGTAATGAGCTGAATGAGGAAACAAAAGCTAATCAAGCAGACTTGGACTTAAGTTTATCTTCGAGTCCATTCATGTAAGTTTACAGACACTCCTTTTCTTTGATATTCTCTATTGATTATTTTTCTCTCATATTTACAGTGAGGCATGCAGTATGTACCTGTCAACTTTCTTCTGCTTCAGAAGTTCAAAGCAGTGCCGGAAATGCATCAGTCTTCTAGCTACAGCTTGAAAAAAGGTTGAACTTATCTACAGAAAACCAACTTGTAGTGGAGTCTACTGTAACTAGTGCAAGTGCTGAACATTCAATTCTTTTTGTATGTCAGTGCAGCTGTACAAAAACTGTGCTATTGTATGGATTATAAAATATTCAGAATAACTGTTTACACTCCAAACTGTTTCAAAATACACCCCAAACTGTTTCAAATACACCCCAAGATGCTGTATTATACACTCTAAACTGCTTCAATTTACACCCTTAGGGTAGTAACATACACCCCAAATTTACACCCCTGGGGAGTACTTTTTAAAGCGTATGTGTACACCCTTGTTCTAACAGTGTAGTAGCTAGCTGTTAAAGATGTTAATATAGCTATATGATTAAAGAAGTAATTAAATTACTTACCATATGTACATGTGTTAACACCAGTGAGCAAGATAGTCAGGACCAATAGTAGCAGAGTAGCTGAAGCCATTTTTTGATACTCACTCCTAGCATTATTTAAATTTAAATGGCCTATTCATGTCATGACCTTGCATGTAAGGCAAAAACAAAAACATAATGTGAATATCTTCATGTCATGGTCATGAGAGCTATAATTACAAGTAGTAAAAATTTTTAAAAAATAAGCAGTGTAGGAATGGGAAGTGCTGTAAAAAGTATTGGAACAAGGAATGGTCTCAATTTCGGCACATGACTACTTCATTTTCAGTTTTGATCCCTCATAGCTAATTGTTATAAAGTTAAATGCTTTAAAGAGTGATCTGTACTTGAATATCAGATTTTATCACGTTAAATGTAATGGTTCAAATTTTTTGCCATTCTGCTAAAAAGTTGGATAAAGCATAGCTGGCAGGATTAGATTACTGGTCCAGACCTGGGTACAAAAAATTAAGTAGTCATGTGCCGAAATTGAGACCATTCCTTGTTCCAATACTTTTTACAGCACTTCCCATTCCTACACTGCTTATTTTTTAAAAATTTTTACTACTTGTTCATTCACTTTTTCAACACTACAGTGTGGAGACAATCAGAGACTGGTTAGTCCCTACAAAAAGCTTGAGTTATCTGAGTAGCAGCTATATTGTCTGCAAGAGCAGCTAATGCGCATGCGCATTAAATGNNNATGTGCCGAAATTGAGACATGCCTTGTTCCAATACTTTTTACCGCACTGCCCATTCCTACACTACTTATTTTTTTGAAATTTTTACTACTTGTTCATTCACTTTTTTCAACACTACAGTGTGGAAAATATTAGAGACTGGTTAGTCTTTACAAAAAGCTTGAGTAGCAGCACTAGACGAGGCTAATGCGCATGCGCATAATAATGCCAAGTGGATAATGACCTTTGGTACGTTATAAAACACGGACCGGACCGGACCAACGGACTAGTTTAACGGACTGGGTCCGCGTATAAAATACGGACCGTCAACCATAGTATAAATCACGGACCAAGCTACGGACTCGACCATCATGGACCTGGCAAATGCAGAGCCTTGTTAGAGTTAAATTTCAGACCCAGCTATATAATCTGTTGCAGCTCAGTGGAAGAATATACTGGTTAATATTGTACTATTTGTAGAGCTTTATAGTGGCATTGAAAACAACAAAAATTATTATTCCTGGACAACTAAAAATTAGAGTAATAATAATTATTAATTTATGTGACAGCATATTAATTTTAAAATGGTGAAATGGTGGTCTCGAGCCACTCCTTGAAAGCTGGGGTAGGCTTGCTGCGATAAACTTCATAAATTCATCATGAGCAGACTGCAACTTCCTTTCATGCCAGTAAGACAAATCCTACTGGGATGACAGGAGCACCAACAAAAAGAGTGTGTCTGATGAGGAAAACAAAACCATAGAAATCACCAAGCTGAAAGGTTGTGTCGTACGAAAGCAGGTTGGTTTGAGTACAACGTCAAGCTGAGATGGATTGTCTTGTGTTGATACTTGTTTCTTGTAAACTTGTGATGGGTATTGAGAGGGATCACTTGACTTGATTTTGCTGATCACTGATGGACACACCCTTACATACGGCTTGTCATTTGTGGTGGAGTTCTGATGACGAAAGTTTTCCACACAAGCATCATCACCAAGATACTGGACAAGCACAAAATCAGGATTGTTGATAAGCTGGAATGATAGTTTTTGAAAGTCTTTGCCGCGTCCACTCTGCTTTATAATATGTGGTCAAAATACATCTTCTTGAGCACAGGCTTCTTGTTTAGAATCTTCTTTGATCCATTTTGAATCCATCTATACTGATCACACTTCCAGTCATCTAGAGAACTAGAACCACACGATGTGTTGTATGGTTTAATCATGACTGAGCCACAGACGGTGACAAATTATAGCTATAAAATTATAGGTACATACACTGGCCATGACATAATGGCTAGGCCTCTACTATCTGTGATCATAGTCATTTACTTCTTTTAGTGGGATCTTCAGCTTTGATGCAGTATACTTCTCCTGCTTTTGGCTTCACGGGTGGATACTTGCTGGGTGGTCCGCTTGAGCCACCCACATTTTCTCTCAAATTATAGAGATTCGGCTTCTGCAATAGAAAGTGGTGATAGTCGTCCAGTTAGCACTGGTTTTGAAAGTAGCTCTATCCAACTGTACTAAAACAAAGTCTCACCTGTGAAATCTTCGCTTTTTATCTTGACATGACTCTGACTCGTCTTCATATTATAGACAGTCCGTAGATGAGTCCGTTTTTAGTCCCGTATTTAGTCCGTATTTTATACTCTGGAGTACAAATTACGGACCGGACTGACTCCGTAATACTTTTTATATGTAGTCCGTTGGTCCGGTCCGGTCCGTGTTTTATAATGTACCTGACCTTTGAACTCTACAAGAAGATGGCTACATTGAAGTATATGAATTTATACTCTCAGTTTCAAAGCTTTCTAGTTTTTGTTTAGGCTTATTTGTGATGAAAACGAGTATCAAGGAATGTAGTACCTATGAAAAGAACTTACTTTGTGCTGTCAAAGTTGGCTCAACACATTCTGGTTCTCTGGAAATGCTTTTCAAGTAAGTCAGTTAGGAAGTACGTACGCACGTACGTAAGTACGTAAGTTAGAGGAACAAAAATGGCACTATGGTGGCTTCCCCCTAGCGCTCTCTACGAGTGCTGAGGAAACTTTTTGCGAGTTTCAACACTTGCAAGCAGTTGATATTCTGTAAGTGAGAGCCTCTGAGCAAGTTTGAAAGTTTGATTTTGTTTGACTAGATTTTTATGGTGACCAACATTTTGTATTGTGTCTATGGGACAGCCGGCCCATTCCTACTATACGTACTACCGTACGTATGATAAGATGTACAGATAACTGAAAATGACAAAAGAACACAATCATACATGTGTTTGCCTAACATCTAAACGGAATTACAAATACTATGTTGTGAAGCCAATTCTATGAGTAATCATGCCACTGATAACCAATTGAAAGTTTAGGGTTAGTGTTTGGAATCCAGCTAAATGTTAGCTTTCAGTTATTGGTGTGTGCAAAAACAATCTTGCTAAACTCGTTCACCACATCCAAGCTATTGGCTTGAATGAACAACCGACTTTCACCAGACTGGGGTAGTTCCCATCCTAGATCTGTGAGACAAGATAGTGGCTGTTGTGTGTTCAGCATAGTTGAGCTCATGGCAAACAAGTCTTGTCTTCCTCTATCATCAAACTTACAGTCTGGGTCTAGCAAGCATTTGGGGTTCGGTATAGCATCAGATGTGAGATAGCATGTTACTATAGTCACACCAAAGGAATGCATTTCTTCAGCTATTGGTACTGGATTGCCATCAGTTGATTGTCCGTCAGAAAGAACAAACAATGCTCTTGAAGTTGTACCAACCTGCCGAAATCCAGATGATGCAAAGATATGCTTAGCTCTATTCAATGCTCCACACATTGGGGTATAACCATAAATGAATGGCTCTATAGATGCAAGTACTTGTTTGATGGTATTGTGCATACTGCATAGTTGTAGATCGTGATGAGGTGGACACTTGCAGTTTGTCCTCAAGAATTTCAGAAACCTTTTGAACCGACCTAAGGTGTGGCTCTGGGTTTATGGAGTCATTAATGATTGACTTGGCTTCTCTTAATGCTTCTGAATTCTGTACTTTTCTCCGTGAACTTGCACTAGCTGCTTCCTGGAGCTTATTCATTCCAGGGATAAAAGACATCAACCATCCAGAAGTTGTTGATTGATCATGAAAATAACCTGTTGCATTAAAAACAGATGTTTCCAACGATGATGGAATTAGGTCGATTAACTTATCTTGTTTTTGTCTATCTTGGCGCAAGATATTGTAGAGAATTCTTGATTCAGATTCTTTCAGGTGGTCTCTGATCCATGGCATGACATGAGACTGGTCACGGCTCTCTGTCAAGTATTCCATTGCTTTGTAACCATTATTAAAACGACCAATTGTATACAAATCCAACAGTGTGAGAAGATCACATGTTTTTTCTGTTTCCTGTAATCCAAAGACTCCAACAAACATATCTTCTTCCTGCTTTCTTTGAGCAACTTTTTCTTTCACAATACTTACTAATGTAGTAAGTATGGAATGTACTC
The DNA here is from genome assembly GCA_964030475.1 of Tethya wilhelma. Taxonomy (NCBI): domain Eukaryota; kingdom Metazoa; phylum Porifera; class Demospongiae; order Tethyida; family Tethyidae; genus Tethya; species Tethya wilhelma. The sequence goes on along the minus strand of CAXIPT010000005.1, from coordinate 686,837 downwards.
GTTGTACACTCTCATGTTGATCTGATGTATCTACTGCAAATGCACTTCTCATAGAACCAGAAACATCAATCAAAACACCAAATGTAGACATCTTTCTTGAGCTTATTCCTAGATGAGTTCCTTTGAGAAAGTTTCTGATGCTCGCCTTGATCGATCATAGATGTACTGTCCAGTATGTAGCGGATATCCGTTTTCTGCGCGCGATATTTAATATTTTGGCGTCCTCGGCGATGTGCGTAAGCTCGGTGAACCGTCAACGGGTTCACGGTCTGTTTCCTATGGTGGCCGAGAAGTGCAAACCCGACGTCGGGGTCATATGGCCCCCGACATTGCGCCGACGTATCGCCGACAATGCGCCGATGTATCGCCGACAGAGCGCCGATAGAGCGCCGACAATGCGCCGATATGGAAGCCGAGAAGGGCAACTCCGCCCCCGCTTTCCGCTCTCCGCTTTAGCGGCCCGCTTTGGCGGAGCACACTTCCGCTAAAGCGGAAATGACTTCCGCCAAGGCGGAGCTCATTTTCCGCCAAAGCGGAGGGCGGACCGCTAAGGCGGAGATAACTTCCGCTAAAGCGGAAAGCGGAAGCGGTCCGCAAAGGCGGAGACGACTTCCCACCAAAGTCAAGAGTCTCGTGATTAACTTGATACTTATCAATGCCTCACAAATCAGAAACTGACTACTGGGAAATGAGTCAGTGATTAACGTTGAAAAAAGACTTTATTAACACTGTCATAGTAGACTAGTCATTATGTGTAAGTTATTTAACTATTAATCTTGACCATAATTTATTAGAAGCCTCCCTTAATTATTATGCACAATATCATAGTACTTTTAAAATTGACTCTGGGTACTAGAGATTGCCTGTACCACTGAATGGCTAGAAATTGAGGCAATGGATTTCAAGCAACTAATCTTACGTTGACTGCCACGCGATTGATTATGGTGTACACTGCAAAATGTACAAGTAAACTGAACTATGGAGTATACATTACTCATGCATGGACTATAATATGACATAATATTGTGAGATCTGATGGGTACCATTGTGGATCATAAGATCTAGATGACATTGTTTTCATCACTACTTGTATAGCAGTATTAAGATTATTATTGAAGTCACTGACAAGACTAATATATTTTAAATACAGCAGTATGTAAATATTTTCTGTATAATTGACATAATTATTACCCTAATATTCTAATATTATTATTTATTATTATTATTATTATTATTATTATTATTATTATTATTATCGGTGAGAGAAACATGCCAAAAACAGAATTGTACATAAGAGTAGTAAAGTAAATGATAATTATATTCATAAATAATAATTATGAGAGTATAATTATACTATTTATTATAATAATGTATAATGTCTCAGTATAGCTTCACTTAGCTTATATCTAAGTTGTCCTCCCAGAGCCTAAAGCAGAAAATTCATAGCGGAAAACTTTCATCGATAAGTCATGAGTTAGTCACGAGACTTTGGCTTTGGCCGCAGTAAACTCCGCCTTAGCGGACCGCTAAAGCGGCCCGCCCTCCGCTTTGGCGGAAAGTGAGCTCCGCCTTGGCGGAAGNAGTCATTTCCGCTTTAGCGGAAGTGTGCTCCGCCAAAGCGGGCCGCTAAAGCGGAGGGCGGAAAGCGGGGGCGGAGTTGCCCTTCTCGGCTTCCATACGCCGACGTATCGCCGACATTGCGCCGACGTATCGCCGACAATGCGCCGATGTATTGCCGACAGAGCGCCGACAGAGTGCCGATAGAGCGCCGACAATGCGCGCACGTATCGCTGATAGAGTGCCGATGTATTGCCGATAGAACGCCGACGTGTCGCCGACGAGGCGCCGCCGTATCGCCGAAGAGGCGCCGACGCACTGTGCCAACCCATTGCTGACGTATCGCCGACTAAGCGCCAGCGCGCGATGGAGCCCAGAGCGCTTTAGCTATAGTAGTACCTGAACAAAAGTGAATGTCACGTGGACTCAGGTACATTAAGGCACGGGACCCTCATTAAAATAAAAAAATATGCGTATTGCCTGTAACTTTCTTACCGACAGTGTTGTTGTCATGGAAACATGCGTACAAAGACTTTGCATGATGCTAACACCAACATCTTGGTCATGTGACTTACCACTCGTTAAATATTTTGAATTAATGAATAATTAATTAGGGGGAGCAGAAGACCTGTTTCCATGGCAACCAAACTTTTATGTGAAAATCGACTTACCATGTTTTGCCACTCCGTCTTGATTACTTGTTGCCATGGTGAGATACGAAAGCCTTTCCATTTATTGCACACCTCTCGTCCCTATGTTTTGGCCAATATCTCACCATGGCAACAAGTAATCAAGACGGAGTGGCAAATTTTATTAAGTACATGGTAAGTCGATTTTCACATAAAAGTTTGGTTGCCATGGAAACAGGTCTTCAGCTCCGCCTAATTAATTATTCATTAATTCAAAATATTTAACGAGTGGTAAGTCACATGACCAAGATGTTGGTGCAAGTATGTTAAGCATGATGCAAAGTGTTTGTACGCATGTTTCCATGACAACAACACTGTCGGTAAGAAAGTTACAGGCAATACGCATATTTTTCATTTTAATGAGGGTCCCGTGCCTTAATTATTATTATTATTATTAATATTATTATTATTATTATTATTATTATTAAACACACCACAATAGGTGCAGAGGTAAATAAGTAGTACATGTACCTGAGTCCACGTGATATTCACTTTTGTTCAGGTCTACTACTAGCTAAAGCGCTCTGGGCTCCATCGCGCGCTGGCGCTTAGTCGGCGATACGTCAGCAATGGGTCGGCACAGTGCGTCGGCGCCTCCTCGGCGATACGGCGGCGCCTCGTCGGCGACACGTCGGCGTTCTATCGGCGATACATCGGCACTCTATCGGAGATACATCGGCACTCTATCGGCGATACGTCGGCGCATTGTCGGCGCAAATGTCGGCGATACGTCGGCGCACTGTCGGCGATACATCGGCGCATTGTCGGGGGCCATATGACCCCGACGTCGGGTTTGCACTTTAGACGATAGGTCAGCGCTCTATCAGCGATACGTCAGCGCATTGTCGGCGATACGTCGGCGCAATGTCGGCGATACGTCGGCGCTCTGTCGGCAATACGTCGGCGCATTGTCGGGGGCCATATGACCCGACGTCGGGTTTGCACTTCTCGGCCACTATATGTTTCTTCATTCTGAGTCTCTCACCTGCACCTAGTACCTGACCACCTCAGGGGCGGATAGAGGGGGAGGGCTACAGGGGCTGTAGCCCCCCCCCTTGACCTTCAGCCATGATAGTATGCTAGTTAGGCTCTCTCAGAGTCTGAGACTGCTGGACGTCTGCTTCTTTTTGCAAGCGCGAGAACGCTCTCAACGTTGTGGGTGTGGTCAATAGTTCTAGATCTAAGTACAAAGTACAAGGGTCATTTCCTACTAAAAAGGTCAATAGAACTGGAAGGCGGGATTGAAGACTTAAACGGTTAGTCTGCGAGCCAACCAAGAGGCCCAGGTTCTCTTCTGGTAGTGGGAGCAGCTATTCAGAAAGGTAAGCAACTCGTGAAATAAACGAGTATACTTGAAGCTTACTGTTATTATAAGGTTCATAAAATAAATACTATAATAATTTATTGTTATTGTGCAATTTTTAATAAAATTTTGAATTCAACAAACTACTGTATGGTCTCAAAAGCTGCCAGAAGTCATCTCAGAGGTTTGAAATTTCAAAATTTTCCTGGGGGAGGATGCCCCCAGACCCCCCTACTTTGGTTAATTTTTCCTAGCCCCCCCCTATTCATTTTTCTGTATCCGCCCCTGCACCTAGTGTGTATCTCACTCGGGAAACAGCGTTGCGAGTAAGAATTTCTAAGTTTCAAGTCTTGTACATGATTCCGTGAGCTCTATAATGAACTATCGCGCGTCCCCCTTTGTGTGAATGGCTGACAATGTTTCAAGACCAGTTTCAGGTATGATCATGGTTATAAGCTTTTTGTACTATTATAAAAATTAAATCACTAACTTGTAACAAAATATGATACTTCTGCAGGTACAATCACTGAATGTGATTTTGCCAAAGTTGTACTTTATTTGAAAAAGAAATCAAATCTTACTACTTGGTTCAGCACTCGGTTTAAATGTGTATGGACTTACGAAAATGCCTACCCTCCCTGATGATATGGTTCGAGCTTGGATGAGGGGGGAGGATAATGTGAAGGAGATCACATGGAGAATATTGGTCAAGATGCTTCGTAAAATTGGACAAAATGGTATTGCTGATGTCATTGAGCATGAGTGTACTGAAACAGGTATATAATTATGCTAATTAGATTTATATTATTAAGCCTCATGCTCCGTGTGAAAATGTATTCAATAATTGTCTCAACAGCTTCAAAAAGCTTGACTCCTTTGAGTGATGTAGACCCTCAGAGTAAAGGGAAACAACCAATGCCAACTCAGGTACTACATGTGCATTAAAATACAGCATAACATGCTGCTTAACCTGCTATTGGAAATATGTACTCTCTGACCTGATTGGAGTCAAAATAACTTTGGGGGTGGGTAAACATATACTCAATAATTAACTGTAGGGGTACTGATGACTATAAAGTTCAGCCACAATTGACCTTATAATAGTATAATAATAGTGTTCTCAGGCCCACTGTTATTGACAGATCTTATCTGCCATACATGTATTATAGATTGAAAATCTGGGAAATGCCATTTCAGCACAAAACATATAGTCTGCGTCACAATCTTACTACAATCTTGTACTCTATATACAACTTCAGGTGTCATTACTGGGGATTTTGGTTGATACATCTGGCTCCATGAAGACCGCTCTCCCTCTCACTCAGTTGGATAGCCAATCCTCTGCATCACTAAAGGATGTCACTGTGGAACGAATACAGGCTGTACTCTCTGGGATTATAGAATTGGTAAAGAAAAGGCAATTCAAAGAGGGCTACATCTTTGTTGGTGCATTTGGTCTGAATACACCAGATCAAACTCACGACCTCCTCTCCTTATTGGAAGAATCTCAAAATGACTCTATATCTCTTGATTCAGCTAAGTAAGTCACCATTGTGATTTTTTTAAAGAATGGCCTTCATCTAATGTTTGAGATATAACTGGTGTGTGGTGTGCATTTAAATAATAACTGTTTATTCTTTTAGGCCACCATCACAAAGAGAAAGACTAGAACTGATGATAGATTTTTTGGGAACAGCATTTGGAGTCTGGAAGCCAATAAATTCAACACCACATGTTACGCTAAAATCAAGAAAAATTCAGGAAGTTTCTGAACTGTTGGACAAGCTATTTTCAACTTCTGAAGAACCAAATGAAGCATCACAAAGCTCAAGCTTGCTACATGATAAAATCAAAACAACCTTGGGATCAATAGAAGGATACCTGTTTGGTATCACCACCCCTATGTGCAAGGCACTAGGAGAAGCTGAAGACATTTTCAGGGGGAAACACGACGCCTCACAAACATTGTTCATTCTCTCTGATGGGCAGTCAACTGATGGAGATCCTATTCCAATTGCTAATGACCTTCGCTCCTCTGGTGTAACCATAGTAACATGTTTCCTCACTTCTGCTCACGTTGCCAACTCTAAGTGTTTGTACAAACCTAACTGGAAGTTTAGTGACCCTGCTAGGCAGGCCTTATTTGAAATGAGTTCTACCAAGCCTAACAACCATCCACCAATATATCTTACCTAACAGATATAGGTGGATGGGAACTCTCCCAGTCTGGTGAAAGTCGTTTGTTTATTCAAGCTAATAGCCTGGACGTTGTGAAAGTGTTTTGTGAACAAGTGGTAGCAAAGATATAAAAAGGTTTTCATTGAACTCTACATTGTGTACATGTTGTTGTTTTCATTTTCGATATGCACTGTTTACTAACTTTACTCATAGATACTACACAGTGTGTAGTATCTATGCTTTACTGCATAGTCAACACATAGATACGCGCTTCGGACAGGATACCCCGCCCCCTAAAGTCATGGTTAGCATTAATTAGGAAAATCTTTCAAAACGGACGGCTCTCCTCCATACCTTATTCACTACATTGCAAGTGAACCAGCCACTGGGAATCCTCCCCCCAGAATGGATGAGCAGCGACAAGACCTAGGTCAAACCAAGCTGAGAGAGATAGAGAGGAAGAGTGAAGGCAGTCCTTGCTGGAAGGAGGCTATCTATGACTCGCGACAGACCTACCTCTGTGATCGTGACAGCACATGTATGCTGTGGCATTTCAGGCGTACACAGAGTTCTTCACACACACACACTGGACACATTTGCTACTTCCTACAGAGTGAACTCTGGTAACAAAGAACAAAATATGTCATTTCAAAAACTTTCAGATACTTAAGTGATGTAATGAAGCTGGAAGAGTCTCTGGAATATCACAGAGTTTTGAATGGGAAACAAAATGATGCTCTTGACAACCAGGAGAAAATTCTCAAAACAAGATCAAAAGATAGCTCGTTCTCTGGACAGGACTCGTAAAGACATGTACAAAAGCGTTCAGTGATATGACTGAAATGGCAGAGAAACAGAAGCTCCTTTTGAACAGCATGTTTGGAAGCTTGCAAGCTTCGATAGATGCAATCAGAGCTCTCATGTTCCTATTTTTAGTGGAGTTTATTGGATATGAAACATTTGCCTGGTTTGTGGGATCTTGGCTAGTGATTGATCATCCTGCCTCAGCTACAGCTGATTACACAACTAGCATTTCCAAGTTTTGTCATGTCAAGAAGCTGAAACACAAATGCAAGCTCCAAAGGTGAATTAGAAAATGAGTCTACTGAGTCTCCACTTGTTCACCTGAAGCTCTGGGTGACCTTGAAACATAGGGGACCCAGGTGAAGGTACGTAATCATAACATTATCGTAGTGTAGTGGTCATTGATATTCATATAGCTTTTGATCCAATTTTCATAGCACAAAATTTTGTCATGCTGTTTAAAACTAATTTTGTGGTAAATTATTGAATCATCATTTCTTAATAAATTAATAATAATGTCTATAATTTAATAGAGCTTAATAATGATTTTCACTGGGGAAAATTGTAGATAAAGGGTTGTTGGGATACATGCTGTTCACATGTACATACATGTACAACCATTCAGCTTTGTTATGATTGAAAATCACCACTACCCGGTAGAACTATAAATGTCAACAAGCTATCATGTGTAATAGTGCATAAGATCAGGTCTGTATAGTCAATGTGCTTGCTACATATGACTAGTGATTCAGCTATCTATAGAGATGTAGTTTTTCTGAGAACATAATTATGCTTGGTTGTTAATTCGTTGACTCGGCACATTTTTGTGCTTCTTTTCTGCTCCCACTCTTATGATTTGTACTAGTTGTGATATGGGCCTAGATGTATCTCTATTGCAATGCATATACTTCAATAAGATGTACAGAGAACAAAATGACAAAAGTACACATACAATGTGTTTGTCTAACCTCTGAACACAATTACAAATACTATGTTGGGTAACCAATTCTATCAGTAATCATGCCACTAATTTAATTGATAAACAAAGTTTAGAGTAATGAATCCAACTAAATGTTAGCTTTCAGTTATTGGTGTGTGCAAAAACAATCTTGCTAAACTCGTTCACCACATCCAAGCTATTGGCCTGAATAAACAACCGACTTTCACCAGACTGGGGCAGTTCCCATCCTAGATCTGTGAGACAAGATAGTGGCTTTTGTGTGTTCCTCATGGTTGAGCTCATGGCAAACAAGGCTTGTCTTCCTTCATCGTCAAACTTCCAGTTTGGGTCAAACAAGCATTTGGGGTTTGGTATAGCATCAGATGTGAGATAACATGTTACTATAGTCACACCAAATGAACGCATTTCTTCAGCTATTGGTACTGGATTGCCATCAGTAGATTGTCCGTCAGAAAGAACAAATAATGCTCTTGAATTTGTACCAACCTGCCAAAATCCAGATGCAAAGATACCTTTAGCTCCATTCAGCGCCCCACACATTGGGGTTCCACCATAAATGTATGGCTCTATGGAAGCAAGTACTTGTTTGATAGTACTGTGCATAGTTGCAGATCGTGATGTGGAGGACAGCTGCAGTTTGTCCTCAAGAATTTCAGAAACCTTTTGAACCGACCTAAGGCGTGGCTCAGGGTTAATGGAGTCGTTAATGATTGACTTAGCTTCTGTTAATGCTTCAGAATTCTCTACTCTATTCCTTTTGAATTGTGTCACCCCTGGAATTATAAATGATAATGCACCTGTTGTAAAATTGAATGCTCCAGTAGTAAATGATGATGGAATTAAGTTGATCATTTTATCTTGTTTTCGTCTATCTTGACGCAAAATATTGTAGAGAATTCGTGATTCAGATTCTTTCAGATGTTCTCTGATCCATGGCATGACGTGAGACTGGTCACGGCTCTCTGCCAAATCTTCCATTGCTTCGTAACCATCATTAAAATGACCAATTGTATACAAATCTAGCAGTGTCAGAAGATCGCAGGTTTTTTCTGTTTCCTGTAGTCCAAAGACTCCAACAAACATATCTTCTTCCTGCTTTCTTTGAGCAACTTTTTCTTTCACAATACTTGCTATTGTAGCAATTGTAGAATGTATACGTTGTACACTCTCATGTCGATCTGATTTCTCTACTGCAAATGCTTTTCTCATAGAACCAGAAACATCAATTAAAACACCGAGTCTAGACATCTTCCTCGTTGTCAGTGCGTGATAAGTATGCGGCGCGGCAGATATCATACGTACGGTAGTACGTATAGTAGGAATGGGCCGACTGTCCCATAGACACAATACAAAATGTTGGTCACTATAAAAATCTAGTCAAACAAAATTAAACCTTCAAAGTTGCTCAGAGGCTCTTACTGACAGATTACCAACTGCATGCAAGGCCTAAGACTCACAAAAACTTTCCACAGCTCTCGTGGAGAGCGCTAGTTGGAAGCCACCATAGTGCCATTTTTGTTCATCTAACTTACTTACTTACTTACGTACGTACGTACGTACGTACTTCCTAACTGACTTACTTGAAAAGGATTTCCACAGAACCAGAATGTGTTGAGCCAACTTTGACAGCACAAAGTAAGTTCTTTTCATAGGTACTACATTCCTTGATACTCGTTTTGATCATGAATAGGCCTAAACAAAAACTAGAAAGCTTTGAAACTTAGTATATAAATTCATGTACTACAATGCAGCCATCTTTGTAGGTAGAGTTCAAAGGTCATTATTCACGTGGCATTATTATGCGCATGCGCATTAGCCTCTTCCAGCATAAAGTAGTGCATGTAGCCTCTACTCAAGCTTTTTGTAGGGACTAACCAGTCTCTAATAGTCTCCATACTGTAGTGTTGAAAAAAGTGAATGAACAAGTAGTAAAAATTTCAAAAAAATAAATAGTGTAGGAATGGGCAGTGCATTAAAAAGTATTGGAACAAGGCATGTCTCAATTTCGGCACATGACTACTTCATTTTTATACCCAACTCTTGGCTGGCAGTCCAGTTTAAGTTACCTGTTTGTTTTATAATAATTTAGTTTACTCCACAGCATAGTCAACTGATTAGTAGGAATTCGAACCAATGCAAAAATAAGCTATGATACTATTGTCGCACATGCATCATTGGCACTGAGGATCCATATATATGCATGAGGGATCAAGAATAAAAATGAAGTAGTCATGTGCCGAAATTGAGACATGCCTTGTTCCAATACTTTTTAATGCACTGCCCATTCCTACACTATTTATTTTTTTGAAATTTTTACTACTTGTATATATACCTATGAACGCGCTAGCCTCGTCCCGTCTTTGGGGGCCTAGAGGAACGAGGCGAGCTATGTACACGCGCGATTATAGCATTGTGACGTCGCAAACCTAGTGCGCTAATATAATCAGCTCAAGTCTCTCGATCTTTGACTAGAATGGCAGACTGTGTTCCAAGACCAGTTTCAGGTATGATGGTTTGTATTATATATAGTGTACTGCAACACTTCAAGTTCAATATTCACCCCAAATAATAATATAATAGATATGTCATTGGCTGAAAAAGTTTATAAATCATATTCATCCCAGGTACAGTCACTGAAGGTGATTTTACCAAGGTTGTCAATTATTTGATGAAGTTGGACAAGAATCAAATCATACAACTTGGTTCAGCCCTGGGTCTCAGTGTGTACAGACTTGAGAAGATGCCTACCCTCCCTGATGATATGGTTCGAGCTTGGTTGAGGAGGGATGATAAGGTAGAGGAGGTCACATGGAGCATATTGATCAAGATGCTTCGTGAAATTAGAAACAATGGCATTGCTGACGACATTGAGAGGAATGAGTGTACTGAAACAGGTTTGCTAAATAATAATTAAGCCTCATGCTCCACCTCAAAATGTATTCATTAATTCTCTCAACAGCTTCAAAAAGCTCGACTTCTTTGAGAGATGTACACCCTCAGAGTAAAGGGAACCAGACAATGCCAACTAAGCTTAAGGTATGCATGCATGACAATTCATAAGTTTTATGCATGCATGATGTTAATTCTCCAAATCAAGTTTGACATGCCAAATTAACCTATGATCACAAACTCCCTGGCACTTTAATTCATCACTATTCATGTGTACCTCAAAGTTATTTTAACTGGCTTCACTTCATTTATATTATATGTAGTTTTCCTAGCCTCATTCCCAGGCCTTGTACTCCTACGTTTAATTCTTCTACCACAGGTTCACAGTCTACACTAAGACCCCAAGTTTATCGAACAAATGGAAGCGTGTCATACAAGTGGAATGCATAGTACAGATTTGTCATAATCTGCAGTTGTGACACGTTGTGGTTAATGAATATGATTACTACATATACATGAGGCTCTGTGGTCATTAATATTCATACCTTGTACTATTGCGCAGCGCCCTCTAGTACTTACGTAAACTGACAGTTTTTGATGAGCAAAGTCGCTTCTTTTCCAGTTTTCCATGCCTGGTATCTTCAACACGCAAGGATTATTTCATTCCAGATTCAAGGTACGTATAGTGCTAGTACTATAGAATGGAGATCTAAATTCTGTAGAGACAGGGATATCCATTACTGATTTGATCAAAATTCAAAGTGCATGAATATCATTAATTTTTGGGGAAGTTCTGAAACATGCCCAGAAAGATGGCAGCTATTGAATGCCAGCCAGTCTAATTCTTTACAGTCTATTAGAGCAGCTACATGAAAGTGCTGACTAGAAGTCTGTGGACCCTTCCTAGGCTGTGTGAGTGCTTGGTTAATACAGCAATTATTTCTGATTTTGTACAAGCTGTATTTTACTCATACTTTAGTTGCAACTCTTCTGCACTTAGCTGACCATAGTCCAAGATGTACATAGTCTAAAAATGTATAGCTTGAGCTTCATATGTGTCTATTACTGATTTGATCAAAATTCAAAGTTCTCTTTTCCATGCCAAGGTAGCTAGCTACATAAGTGTACTTTACATTTTGATATGCCTTACCTTGCTAAAACTTGGGATCAATCGAAAGCGCTTGGCCTTCTCTACTCAAAAATCATACTGGGGGTGGACTAGTCCTGAACACGAGTTATAGCTGGTAGAAATAACAGCTAATTTACAACTAGCCACGTGTAGTATGAATCTCATTATCTCCCATATGCTCCATACAAACCAAAAATGTTCGATAAATAGTATGTACTTCCGGGGGTCTTAGTGTAGACTGTTCAGGCTATAGGGTTTTTTTTTTTTTGAAAGTCTAGGAAATACCATTTCAGGACAAAACCCACACCTGCGCCCACATACTACAAGAATTACATGTAATTTACCACAATCTTGTACTCTATATACAACTTCAGGTGTCATTACTGGGGATTTTGGTTGATACATCTGGCTCCATGAAAACTGCTCTCCCTCTCACTCAGTTGGATAGCCAATCCTCTGCATCACTAAAGGATGTCACTGTGGAACGAACACAGGCTGCACTCTCTGGAATTATAAATATAGTGAGGAAAAAACAGTTTCAAGAAGGATACATCTTTGTTGGTGCATTTGGTCTGAAAACACCAGCTCAAACTCATGACCTACTCTCCTTATTGGAAGAATCTCAAAATGACTCAGCATCTCCTATATCGGATAAGTAAGTCATTGTAATTTTAATGTGTGGTCTGCATTGTTAAGGATGCAACTGGTACATGAGTGCATTGTTTACTCTTGTAACAATGATTATTGACAATGTTCTTTCTTATAGGCCACCAACAGAAAGAGAAAACCTAGAACAGGCGATAGATTATTTTGGAGCAGCTTTCGGGTTTTTGAAGCCAACGAATCCAACACCACAGATTACGCTAAAATCAAGAAAGATTCAGGAGGTTTCTGAACTGTTGGACAGGCTATTTTCAACTTCTGAAGTACCACAAGAAGCATCACAAAGCTCAAGCACATTGCATGATAAAATCAAGGAATCCTTAGGATCAAAAGAAAAATATCTGTTTGGTTATACCACCCCTATGTGCAAAGCACTGAGAGAAGCTGAAGATGCTTTTAAGAAAAAACCAGACACTTCTAAAACATTGTTCATTCTGTCTGATGGAAAGTCAAGTGATGGAGATCCTATTCCAATTGCTAACACCCTTCACTCCTATAATGTAACTATAGTAACATGTTTCCTTACTTCAGATAATATACCCAAGCCCTTGTGTTTGTATGACCCTAACTTGAAGTTTGATGATCCTGCTAGGCAGACCCTTTTTGAAATGAGTTCTACCAGGCTAAACTCACAGCCACCAGTATCTCAACTAGAAGATTTAGGTGGATGGGAGCTATCTAAGACTGGTGAAAGTCGTTTGTTTATTCAAGCGAACAGCTTGGATGTTGTGAAAGTGTTTTGTGAACATGTTGTTGCAAAGATATGAAAAATTTTCAGTTTAACCTCTAATTATTGTTTTCGTTTTTGATATAATTGTGCATACGTAACTTTTTTTTTTTTACATGAATAGTATGTGATTTTTCAAGCTGTACCACTATATATACATAACGGTTTATACTGTTTTATTTTTGTGTAGTCCTGTATCCTATTGTTGAACAAGTTTAGGTTTTGCTATAAAATTAAGGACACAAATTGTCATTGAGGTTTAAATTGAAATTTTTAGTGAGTCGAACAAAATTTGATTATTACAATGTTATTATAATTAAATATATATATATTATATCTAATAAATTATTATTTGTAAAGTTATACTGTCAAACTATATATAACTAATCCATAATAATAATTATGCATAATTATGCTGAAAATCTCAACTACATTAATTAACTTGTTAAAAAAATCTGTAGCTACAGTTCTATCAACATACTTTATTTTTAATCATTAGCGTGAGCAAAAACAATCTTGCTAAATTCATTGACCACATCCAAGCTATTGGCCTGAATGAACAACCGACTTTCACCAGACTGGGGTAGTTCCCATCCCATGTCTGTGAGACAAGATAGTGGCTGTTGTGTGTTCCGCATGGTTGAGCTCATGGCAAACAAGGCTTGTCTTCCTTCATCGTCAAACTTCCAGTTTGGGTCAAACAAGCATTTGGGGTTTGGTATAGCATCAGATGTGAGATAGCATGTTACTATAGTCACACCAAATGAATGCATTCTTTCGGCAATTGGTACTGGATTGCCATCAGTTGCCTGTCCATCAGAAAGAAGAAACAATGATCTTGATTTTTGTTGACGATTTGGCTGCCCTACAAAGATTTCCCATGCCCCACGCATAAAACCAGTTATAATTCCACCACCGAATGTATCTTCAATGCTATCTATCGTTGATGCCCATCCTTGGGTTGAATTTGGATCAAAGATACCTTTAGCTTCATTCAGTGCCCCACACATTGGGGTTCTACCATAAATGTATGGCTCTATGGAGGCAATTACTTGCTTGATGGTATCATGCCGTATAGTTGCAGATCGACCAGATGTAATTGACTGCTGCAATTTGTCATCAAGAATTTTTGAAACCTCTTGAACCGATCTAAGGACTGGCTCCTGATATATAGAGTCGGAAATCATCGATTTTGCTTCTGCTAATGCTTGTGAATTCTTTACTGTATTCTTGGATTTCTCTCTTAAGTCATTTACTCCAGGAACATAAGAAAGAACCTTTCCAGTTCTACTCGATTCATCAGGCAAATAACTTGCATTAGCAACAGATGTTGACCATGAGTCTTTACTTGGAATTAAACTGATTAGGTTATCTTGTTTTTCCCTATCTTGACGCAACACATTATAAAGAATTCGTGATTGAGTCTCCGTCAAATGCTCTTTGATCCATGGTACAACATGTTCCCGGTTGTGTTCCTCGGCCAAATGTGCTATTGCTTCATACCCATCATAAAAGTAACCTATATTGGAATACAAATCCTGGACCAATAGCAGTGTCAGAAGATCACATGTTTTTTCTGTTTCCTGTAGTCCAAAGACTCCAACAAACATTTCTTCTTCCTGCTTTCTTTGAGCAACTCTTTCTTTGACAATACTTGCTATTGCAGTAATTGTAGAATGTATGCGTTTTACTCTCTGGTCTAGATGTGAATCCAGTACTGCAAATGCGCTTTTCATGGAACCGGAAACATCAATCAAGACACCAATTGTTGACATCTTTTAGAGTTGAGAATAAAGATAATTGGCTTCGACGTAGTTGATGCTCCCAGACTAGATCTATAGATCGACTATATAACTGAATTTAGTGTATAATTATGCGCACATAGCGCTTTAGACAGGATGCCCCGCCCCCTAAGTTGTGGTTGGCATTAATTAGAAAGAAATTCAAAATGGATTGTAGATCCTTTTTCTTAGTTTGTACAAGAATATCACTACTGTTGCTCTCCTCCATACCACATTACATTGCAAGTGAGCCAGCCACTGGGAATCCTCCCCTCAGAATCGACGAGGAGCGACGAGACCTCGGTCAAACCAAGCTGAGAGAGATAGAGAGAAAGAGTGAAGGCAGTCCTTGCTGGAAGGAAGCTGTATCCAGACTCAACTCGACATGTAAGCAACTCTCAGACATTGAACAGAGCCGTCTGGCCGTGGCCTTCGCCAACTGCCACCTAGGCAAGTCAGCTAGACAGACCTACCTCTGTGACAACACCATGACTATTGAAGAGTGCACCAAAGACATGGATGCTGTGGCATTTCAGACGTACACAGAGTTCTTCACACACACTGGACACATTTGCTACTTCCTACAGAGTGAACTCTGGCAACAAAGAACAGAAAATGTCATTTCAAGACTTTCAGACACTTCAAGTGATGTTGTAACCAAGTTAGAAGAGTCACTGGAATATCATAGAGTGTTGGATGGAAAACAAAATGATGCTCTTCATAACCAGGAGGAAATTCTTGAACAAGATCGAAAGATTGCTCGTACTCTGGATAAAACTCGTAAAGACATGGACAAAGCATTCAATGATATGACTGAAATGGCAGAGAAACAGAAGCTCCTTTTGAATGACATGTTTGGAAGTTTACAAGCTTC
>CAXIPT010000005.1:657481-670748 GCA_964030475.1 Tethya wilhelma | reverse complement strand
TCTCTCTCTCTCTCTCTCTCTCTCTCTCTCTCTCTCTCTCTCTCTCTCTCTCTCTCTCTCTCTCTCTCGCTCTCCCTCTCTCTCCCTCTCAGAACAACCTCCATAGCTACCTGTGGTGGTGTCGCTATGTGGCCCTTTTCTCTAGCCTCATCCTCTATGTCTGGGAGTGGGTCAACTTCACAGACTACTCTCAGAGGAATGCTAAGAAACTTGACAAGATCATGGCCCACCTTGGACTGAACACTGAGAATCACGGTGAAATCAAACGAAGCTCCAGCGAGGGTGATGTGAGACCGTTCCCAGCATCCTCTGAGGGACAGGGGGAACGTAGTCCCTCGTTCAGAAGGAGTCTGCCCCCGCAATTAACTGGTCATATTGCTGGCATGCACCAGCCTCATGTTATGGTAAAGGGTAGATACAAATACATGTGATAGATTGAGCACAGAATTACATACCCTCTATGTAGTATATTCTGTATGACCATGCATTCATCTGTTGAATTCTACAGTACTTAATGTATGAAAAATTTTCACATTGTGTATGACTATGTATATCTGTTCTCTTCCATAGCATCAGCCCTGTGTGGATGGTACTGATGGTGGGATGTTCTCACGTCCTAGTGAGGCACAAGATGCTCCTCCACATCCACTGCTCTTCGATACTATACCAGGTATGCCCCCCACACTGTGTGTGTGTGTGTGTGTGTGTGTGTGTGTGTGTGTGTGTGCGCCATTTTATTAATGTCATTTCCCATGTATTGTGGTTTTACGTTTTTGTTATACAATACATTACTGTCCATTTGTTCCACCTCAATGATAGTGTTGAGAACAAAACTTCAAATGTCTGATAATTCTTTTTATCTTTTAGCACCTCTTTGTATTGCTATTGTATTTTATCTACATGGTGTTAGTTACTGTGTGAGTTAAGTGGCTTATTCAGCTGGGATGGAGAGAATAAAGTAACTTAGAACTCCTGATCAATCAAACTCTGTTAGCTAGCTTCACCCTCTAGCTATAATACTAGTTGGAGTGAGTGCAGCTATGTGTGGGTCTTGTGTTATCATACATACAGTGTACATTGGAATTTATGTAACAATTTCCTATACAGCAATATCGTGTATGGTACGGCCATACATCTAGTACAATCATGCTTATTGTGTCATTATAGTCATCACCTACATGAATGTACACCATAGTAGTTGCACCATCGCCTCCAGCTGTAGTGTAGGGCCTTGAGATGAAAGCATTGCTCTGTGCAGGGATCTCACTTTGATTTTGATGTTTGTCTGTCGCACCTCCGCTTGAATTCACACACACACACATACACACACACACACACACACACACACACACACACACACACACACACACACACACACACACACACACACACACACACACACNTACACACACACACACACACACACACACACACACAGACACACACTCACACACACACACACACACAAACAAACGCACACACACACACGTGATGCAGGTTTAGCACCTCCTGTTGGTCATCCTGACTCTCCCTATACCACCACCAACATTAGAAACTACAGTAAGTCACCTTTTATGACACAAGTTGTCATAGAGATATAAAATACTATTATTGTATGTGCCTAGTATTATTTTTGTCCCAAAGTTTATTGCTTTATTTCCCATGGCAGACCTATAGTCAGTGTACCAGACTTAATATCCTCTCCAACTACTAGCTACCACTAGCATTTTGTTCATGACAATGTTAAAGGAAGCAACCCCATGACTCTGTTGCACACACACACACACACACACACACTAGTCTCCAGCCTCCCTGTCAACCACCAGTATGACACTCTAGAACTCTCCACTGTAGCAGTAGCCCCTGACTCAGACACCTCCAGTGATGACTCTGATGACACTTTCATTCTCTCCAACGACCCTTTCGTTCGACAACCAATCAGAATCAAGCCAGGAAGCCAACAAGGATCACCAGGTTAGTTAGTTGGTTGGTTGGTTGGTTGGTTGGTGACTGGTGTGTGTGTGTGTGGGTGTGTGGGTGTGTAGTCGAGAGTATTGAGTGTACATACTCTATTGCTTGTATGTATTGCCAAACGTCACGATGGGTGATGTTTGAGTTATTCTATGAAGTGTGTTTTGATGCTCTCGTTTTTATCCCGGACTGTTTACAATATCTATCATTTATTCCCAGAACTATATAGTGTCAAAATTATGATCGTTTTTTGTCATTCTATCTCACCATGGCTACAAACTCCCATGGCATTCATACGATCCATGTTACTGCATCCTCCAAGCTAAGCACTTCTCCTTAAAGCCCTCCCCTCTCACACTTGCAGTGAATGTGTGTTAATTGTATATTTTTCTTCTTTTGGATGCAATTATTTTAAACTTCTCATTCTTGATTCTTGATCACTTCCCATCTCAGATCTTCCTCCCTTTGTTTCTGAGAATGAGTTCATCCTGATCATGTTGTTGGGCTTGTGAAGTATGCATGTGTTTGTATGCTTAATTAATGACTGCACATGCTTGTTGAGGAGAACCCTATTGGATTACTGCCAATTACAAACACTACTTAGTTTTTTTAAAAGTACATGGTTGGAAAGTACATTCATGTACATGTATAGTATAGGCCAAGTGCGTGTCTCTGTGCGCATGTGGGGTGATTCTGTACTCAATTGAAACTATCTAGCAAATAATTTCACACATTTGTAGTGTGATCCTTGTACAATTTGAAAACACTCTAGAAAATCTTTTTTTAAGTTCATTGTTTGGAAGGTTGCTATGGAACTTGGCAAAGATCTACTGAAATATCCACCATGTATATACCATATCCCCCATTTTCAGTCATGATAATCAAAGGTAACAGTTTGTCTAAAGCTAAATCATTTAATAGTTTAAATTAATGGCTACACGATTAGGATAAAGGTTACTATCGATTATATACACTACTTTGCTTTTTTGAAAATAGTTACTTTCCAAATGTGTGTGTGTTTGTGTGTGGTAATTCTTTAATTCAATTGAATTCATGCAGCTTCTCTTTGAATTATTTCACACGTACATTTGTAGTAATCCTCTCATGATTTGAAAATGCACATTGTTTAGAGGTTGCTATGGAACTTTACGAGCCTCTAGTCAGCAGTCAGTTTTGACTGTCATGACTCCTAATTGGGAATATGGTTACTCAAAAACAAAATTTTCGCGAAATTATTTTCATGCAATTGTTATAAAGCATTATATACGTGACATCCATTTGTAGAAATAGTAATCCAGATTTTTGAAAATAGACTTCATTGCATTGATTTATTCGAATACACAACATACATTGTGAATCGTGGTCAGAGGTTAGATTTTTTTTGTTGCTGTTGTTGTTGTTTTTTCTGTTTTTTTCCCCCTACAGTTTGCTAGACTAGAATCATTTGCATAAAATTCTTCTGAAATATTATACGGGAGTAGCGGGACAGTCAGCTGGTGGGTGTTGTACTGTGGTAGGGGGTGTGTAGCTCCATCATATCAGGTCTCACCTGTGGCCTTAAGTTCATCCTAATGTGAGGGAAGCTGGTGGAACTGATCTGTGAGTGATGGTATTGCGTGAATGTTTGCTCTAATGAGGAAATAATGCTACAAGCTATAAACTCTGTTCGATCAGGAGCTGTACTGTGTATATGTCAGATGTACGTAAATATTTTAATGAGTTTTCCTAGATCTACATTCTATATACTGTAATAAATTTTCATGTGAACTGATATTATATTATATTACAGAATTTGTTCTACATTGCGTCCAGTTAGAGTTATAGAGTTGCCCGTCAGTAGGCAGTGCTGTGAGATCATCGTTTTAGAACTTCTTGGAAATGGAAGTTGTCCTGATATCAATTGACTCTAGTATGTGTAGGACGGACCAAATTAATCTGTTATGAATAACTGTTCATCTGCATAACACTGAGCATACACTGGTCACACTGAGCATGCACTGGTCACAGCCCTCCACAGAGCTCACAAAACAAGTACATATCCATCTACATTCCTCTTTCCTGTGCTCTCAAGTCCCTCTCATGCACACAGTCAGGAATCAACAAAAGTGTCTTCATCCTCTCAAGACTTGGCAGCCTCTTCCATAGCATCATTAGCATCACTATGCAACCAGTGCCGTATACAATTACCTCATGAATGTAAACTCTGGGTCACCACGTAAAATTAACCACTAACTTTAACCATAATTGCCTTCTCCAGAAACATTCATTTACCACTGTGGCACCACAGCAATAAGTAAGGGGATAACCATAAAACCCCTGTTATTAGCATGTGCTATTAGTGGTCAGTTTACTGCAAAGCTATGTACAACACCACAACAGTACTGTAAGTTAACTAAAGGAATAGCTATGCAACCCTCCCTGTTAGATAGACTATGACTTAGATAAATGGTCAGTTTACTGCAAAGCTATACACACCACCACAGCATTAAGTTAACTTGAAGGCATAACGGCTGTGACTGAACTAAGTGGTCAGTTCACTGCAAAGCTATGTACAGTCACATAAGCTAACTTTAAGGCATACAGTAACTATGCGACGCTCCCTTTTAGTATAGACTGTGACTGAGACAAGTGGTCGGTTCACTGGAGGTTTCCTATTGATGTCCTGCCTACATAGTACATGGAAACAAACAACAGACACCATAAAAGAACCACCCTACCATTTTGTCGCCAGCACCCAAGGCACTCTCTTCCTTCCTCATTGGTAATGGAGATGGTGTAGTTATTGTGTCATTGGGTCCCAGGTGTGTGTTGGTGTGTTGGGGGGAGGGGAATGTTGTGCTGAGGTTGAATATTTGTCGTTTATTTCCTCGTGGAGAACAAATCGCTGTACCAGATTTACTAGTTTATGTTTCATTTTGGAACTTGATGAATGATGTAATTCATTCGCACATATAACTTTGCCGGTAACCATGGAGACCATTAAATTTAACTCTTACAGATTGGTATGGTCCCTTAATCACATCAGACAGATGAACAGTAAAGTTTACGAATACCTAATACTTAGCATATCTCTCGTAGCGTTGGGTCCAGGGTCTCCCTGGTGTAGGTAGTTGTGTTGGGAGTATTTGCTGAAGTTGAAATGCTGTCATTCTTCCAATGTGATGTACATTTCCTATGGAGATCAAATCGCTATAATATTATGCCAAGTGTAAACTAGTTTTATGTTTCATTTTAATGAATGATGTAATTCGTTCAAACATGCCACTTTACGGTAACTTTGGAAACCATTAAATTTAACTCTTACAGATTGGTATGGTCCCTTAATCAAATCAGACGGATGAACAGTAAATTAATTTTACAAATACCTAATACTTACCTATACTATTATTTCAAAGCATACCTAGTGTGCCATAGGGTCTGGAGACACCCTGTGTGTATGTAGGGGTGTTTGGAGTATTTGCTGAAGTTGAAAGTTTTGTATTCTTGCAATGTGATGTGTATTTCCTATGGAGATCAAATCGCTACGTACCAAAATGTAAACTAGAACTTAATAATGGATGGAGCAATTCATTCACACGCGGTGCTTCAATTATTACCGTGGAGACGATTGATTTAACTCTTGCAGATTGGTATGGTCCCTTAATCACGTTGGATGGATGAGCGATAAAACTTACGAGTACCTAATATTACTTACAGTGTTATTTCAAAGCATACCTATTGCTATCATTGGGTCCAGAAACTCCCTAGTGTGTGTGTGTAGGGGTGTGTTGTTGAGGTTGAAAATTTTTCATTCTTGCAATGTGATGTAGTTTCCTCTGGAGGACAAATCGCTAAATGCCCAAATGTAAACTAGCTTTGTGTTTCATTTTAGAACTAAATGATTCGTTCACATGTTTCATTTCATCGTAAACATAGAGACGATTAATTCAATATCTCTTACAGATTGGCATGGCACCTTAATCACATTAGTAGGATGAACAGTAAAGCTAGAACTTGGTGATCAAATCATGCCACACATTCACACCAGAGGAGGTTCGACACGGTTGACCTTTGTTCGACCTTTCGCAATTAAAGTCCTCCACGTCCTCCATGTGTTCAATACATTATACGTGCGCATGGAGGACTTTAATTACAAAAGGTCAAGCAAAGGTCAACCATGTCGAACCTCCTCTGCATTCACACATGTCGCTTCATCGTTACCATGGAGACCGTTAATTTTTCCGTCTCTATTATTTGAAGCCCATAATTGAAACTCAATGCAACCCAAAGCAATGAGTACTATATACTTTCATTGTGGGCGTCCTTTGAAATAATAGTATAGGTGGGTATATTTGGTATTCGTAAATTTTACTGTTCATCCTTCTAATCCAATTATGGTGCCAATCTCTCCCTCTGTGTGTGTGTGTGTGTGGTGAAACAGATGCCAATTCTTTATTACAGATTAGATTTCTTAGATTAGACCATTTTCCTTAGCAACCGTTTCCTTTGATGTCTCTATTGGTCTCACAGGAGCCAGACTTGTGAGCAGACAATTCAATGTCGATTCACTTATGATGTGGGTTGTAAAATTTCCTCCCAGGTATGAACACTTATCCATTACATCATAGTTTATTAAGGGATCTGTTTCCAAGGAAACTAAGGAGTTGATCAAAGACTCGATTAGTTGTTGCCTCAAGTAATGATTCTCTCTCAGACTAGTTAGTGCTAGTGAGTTATAGAGTTATAAGGGGTAATATTTCACATCCTGTGTTGGTAAACACTGCCAGGTTGTGGTTGATGCTAATTCGATTTGCTTTCTGATTCGTATGAAAAGTTGTTGTTAGTTTCTTGCGCAAGTTTCCAGCTAGAGGCCATCATTCCATTTAAGTACACAAAGGCACTTATGTTTGTGTTCATAATCATGAGCAAGCTTCCTTGTGGTGGTTTGTGTTTTCAAATCAATTTTTAAGTGTTGTATGAGCTAATAAATCATTGTATGACGTTTTTGTCGGAGGAAACTCCTACAATAAAAGTACTTAAGTGGTTTTCCCTGAGGGAATTCCTTAATGCTACAACTATAATGAAGTGGTTTACACATGTAGTAATATCATGTTACCATGACAATGTGATCATATACTCTCTTATTTTATGCTTCCATTTCAGGCAGCAATCGAAGTGGCATGCCCGCCTCAAGCACACCATTAAGTGTCACAAAGCATCAAACTCCCAGAGAGAGGACTGCTCGAAAAGGGGGAGGGGCAGGTAGGCGTGGTTTAAGAGGAGACACAGGATACTTGAGTAGCGAGGATGAGCTGGCAAACATCTCTCCCGGCAGCTGGGTGTCCCAGGAGGACCCTGGCAGGGAGAAGGAGGTCTCTGAGGAGAAGAGACTGATGGTTGGAGGTAGGTCAGAGAGAGAGAGAGAGAGAGAGAGAGAGAGAGAGAGAGAGAGAGGCTAGGCCTATCCTTCAAATTTTGGCCAAGTTATCATTCTTATTACTAACATCGCTGTAACATGATATTACGTATTCAGTTACTGTTAATGACCAAAGATTGTAAATTAATCATTGAAATAGCTTTCTTTAATTCCATACCACTCAAACCGCACCGGAAGCTATTAGAATAATACTTCTGCTGTTTCAGAAGGTTCAGGGAAGCTGTATAGCTGGGCAACTCTATAGTTATTCAATCTCCTTGCATTACGAGCAGTGATTAGACAGCTATTCCAGCAATGTCAAACCACCAATGAGTCTATAATGGTGCTCACGTCACTCACAGCCTGACACCATCAATCACTGCTCTCATCAAAAGAACCTTTGTGCTCTAATCACCTGGCACCTCCAGTGTCCACATTCAATATGGCGGCCTATTATGTGTTTGAATGAATTTATCGTATACATACGGACAAGTATGTGTAATTGTTTAATTGGATTTGTAAGAGCCTAGCATGATTGCTTATATCATTTAGTTCTCGTTTCTCATAGTACTATACAGTAACCACACACTGTGTTTATTTTGGGTTGTTTTGTCACCTAGCTATTAGTCTTTTGGTGTCCTTATTGGAGCACCGTTCCCAGGCGCCCTTTTCTTTCATGTTTCACACAACACTGGGTGTTGTGAAGACCGGTATAATTGACCCATGGGAATGGAGCTATTAGCTGTATTGCTAGTTCGAATTCGATTGATGCTGAAATAGGTTTTTCTGTGAAGTGTTCTAGTTCTCACATTTTAGATCTTTTTGTGGAAATATTTTTCTTTCCTCCACTTGGTTTTTGTAGGACTTTTAGGCTTTGAGCCTTTTTAATCCATTTAGGAACTATCTCATGTTTGCTATGTCTGTCCCATCATTGAATGTCATCAGATGATAATGTGCTGACATTTCATAGCAGTTAAAGTTTGGTACGTGGGATCTCGTCCATAGCCAATTAGCATTCAGGACTCACTCGCTCTCTCCATGTACAAGTACAACCATTTCGCTGAAAAAATGTAGGTTTGTTAATAGCCTCCTCTTCACTGAGATTCTAGGAAAGGCCACACCAACCAGCTGCCCCTTTGTAAAACTTTGTATACAAACTAATGGTCACACACAATCATGCTCTAGAAGAAATGTACTATAATTATAGTGTGTTGATAATATAGGTCACGATGGCCTCTGTTGTTTCTGAGGCAAGATGAAATAACCCACACTCTCCACATTGTGGGATGGCCCTGCCTGGATGGTGTGTGTGTGTGTGTGTGTGTGTGTTATTAATTTGAAGCTTATTGGACAATTCATCATCGTCAAACCTTCATCTTGGCTGGCAATGATGATTGGATTATTGTGGGAGACTTCTACTCCACTCTCTCACTCTTATGGTTGCTTGCACAACATACACCTTGACACACACACTGCTATTATTGATTTTTGAGGCCCATTAGTGGGTCACTAGTAATAAAATTATGGTTTTGTGGTACTGTCACGACATATACTATTACTATAGGGGCTCCACTCATTAGTTGATATATTAATTTTAGAGGAGGTGTATGTATTCATGAGTGCTCCTTTTTGCTATGCTAGACACAAAGTCTATTGTTTACACTTTTCAGTTGTGAGATATTTGATCTCATACGCCAACTAGCTGACGGTCTTAGCAATGGCATAACAATTGCATGCTCCTTTTCCACCTCCTGGTCTGTTTCCAAGGGGAGAGAGGAAAGAAAGAGATAGAGAAGCTGTGTGTTTGTGTTCACATGGTGTCCACGTTGAGTTGGTCAGGAGTCATGAGTGATGTGGCTAGTGGTCTGGTGAGGAAATCCTTCAAATCACCTTTGGCTTGTGTCAGTCTTCATCGTGATTGTTTTTGTATTAATAATTAACCTCCCAAGAGCTTGGATATGAGTTCCTTTCAACCACTAGCCATTCAACCCACTATATAGCTACGTAGATACAGTACAAACCCACTGGGCTATGTTATCCATTGGCTTCAAGAACTACTAGACTGCTCCTAGACTGCTCCTAGATACCTTGCATTCAAGCTTGTAAGAGGTGGAGGGAATGGCCTTTATTTTGTTTTGGACACACTCCCATCCAGCAACAGCAGTTGCAGACAATGACTGAAACAAGGGAGACTTGTAAACAGTCAGCTATATGGACTCTCCCCACGGAAAACCAATTGTATCTGTACCATTTCTAGTAGCCAAGATTTTTTTCTCCAGACACATCATTCTACTGTAGGCAGCTTCTGTTTCAATAGGATAAAAATGTATAGAATAGATGTTCTGTTCTCAAAGCTTAGCCTTTTGCCAATTCACTATAGATATTTCCCTGAGCAGGCATTGGGAGGGCTTCTTTAGGTTTGGAATTGTTTGTAAAAATAAGGGCAGTTTGAATTTTCATTTAACTAAAGATTGGCTGATGAAACTATGAAGACAAGGGGATTATATCTAATTCAAAATGGATGTTAATTCTCATCACAAAGATAGAAAGGTTGTTCAAGACCTGCACAAGGATAGCTCAATCATTACTCCATGATTGTTATTGAAATGTTATTGTAGATGATCGTGTGAAATTGGCAACATGATAAGGTATTGCGTTTTTTCCTGGTCGTGCTCCAGCGATCTTGGTTGTTGAGACTGGACACCTCGTTATCGTGGTTTAATCATTACACGTGCATGATGTCATTGTGTTTATAACAGCTTCTCAAGTGTTACTCCCGAGACCACATTTGAAACCTAGCTCACTGGTGTTCTTAGAACAAATGTACATTATTGATGGTGTCTGTATAACTTAAGTTCCTTGCAAGGATCTTGTTTTGGTCAGTTGATCCGTATTTTGCTGGAAATGTGTACACATACACCTACAAAACAAACATACAACTTATCTTTAATTGTACACCTATAGCGTAGTAAACTTAATATTGTACTTATTATTCCATTTTTGCTTACACACACATTCTCTCTCATACACACACACGTACACACGCATGTGCGTTTTCAGAGACTCCTAACAGGCCATCCCTTGGTACAGTAAGATTGGGCAGAACCAAAGTACAGCATAAAATTGAATCACCCAAAACTGTGGACAAAAATGCTGCTAGTAGAAGACAATCTTCTTCTAGGAGGAGAACACTAATGGATAATGTAAGGAGAGAGAGAGAGAGAGAGAGAGAGAGAGAGAGAGAGAGAGAGAGAGAGAGATAAGAAAGAGAATTGAATTTTAAGGCTTTAAAATTTGTTGTTGATATCATGTGTGTGACTGTGTGATGTGTGTACCCTGATAATGAGTGGTGTAATGGAGCAATCAGTTTGGAATGTACACACACAACCTGTCCTGTATTGGAATAATGCATGTAGCATTGTGTGTGTGAGGTGGCATGATAATGTAGTGTACTGTTGTAGGTTGACTTGACACACGCACACACACACACACACACACACACACACACACGCACACACACACACACACACACACACACACACACACACACTTGCAGTCAAAATCCTCCGAGTCCCAAGACCCACCGGTCAATAGACGTTACAATCTTCGTGATCGCCGATCTCTGAGCAAGACCCCTAAACTGTGAGATAACACACACTTAACACAATTGATCACCATTTAGTAACACCGTGTTACTCTGCATCATCACTTTAATGCCTCTCAAGTTATATACATGGTTGCATTATACACACGAAACTATCTAGTTTTTTCTTTAGAAAGTAGACAATTTCTATCCTTTATTAATACTGTTGTAGACAAATTTTGAGTAGAGTTTTATTGTTTTAGTACTTCAAGTGCTGCTATATTTTTAGCCATATCACATAAACTCTAGAACATAATATTGTCGTCAAAACTACTTCTTACGTGTTTTATTTGGAGTTTCTAGGAGGAGAACACTAATGGATAATGTAAGGAGAGAGAGAGAGAGAGAGAGAGAGAGAGAGAGAGAGAGAGAGAGAGAGAGAGAGAGAGAGAGAGAGAGAGAATTGAATTTTAAGGCTTTAAAATTTGTTGTTGATATCATGTGTGTGAGTGTGTGATGTGTGTACCCTAATAATGAGTGCTGTAATGGAGCAATCAGTTTGGAATGTACACACACAACCTGTCCTGTATTGGAATAATGTATGTAGCATTGTGTGTGTGAGGTGGCATGATAATGTAGTGTACTGTTGTAGGTTGACTTGACACACACACACACTCACACACACACACACAACACACACACACAGTCAAAATCCTCCGAGTCCCAAGACCCACCTGTCAATAGACGTTACAATCTTCGTGATCGCCGATCTCTGAGCAAGACCCCTAAACTGTGAGATAGCACACACTTAACACAATTGATCACCATTTAGTAACACCGTGTTACTGTGCATCATCACTTTAATGCCTCTCAAGTTATATACATGGTTGCATTATACACACGAATCTATCTAGTCTTTTTGTACAAAGTAGACAATTTCTATCCTTATTAATACTGTTGTAGACAAAATTTTGAGTAGAGTTTTATTGTTTTGGTACTTCAAGTGCTGCTATATTTTTAGCCATATCATATAAACTCTAGAACATAATATTGTCGTCGAAACTATACTTCTTACACGTTTTATTTGGAGTTCAGTACATTTTATTCTGTGCTATTCATGCATCTTTGGCTTAGTCATTTTCGTTGTGTTTTGCTTTTCCCAACAATAACAGTGCTTCCTTGGTTAAAATATTTTTGCCTAATTATTGAAAGTTTGTACAGCCACATACTTCACTAATAATATATTCCCTGTCAACTAACCACCTGCACTAAAGTGGTCATTTCCTTCATTAAAGTTAATTTACCTCGTACCGGCAATGCCTTTGTGTTCCAGTTACTGTAGGTAATTCAAAAGCGTTCCAGTGATTCACTAACACATGTTGCTCTTGAACTCTGAAGGGTTCTTGCATTCAAGTTAGGTAATTCAAAAGCGTTCCAGTGATTCATGAACACATGTTGCTCTTGAAGGGTGTTAACCCGAGTCTTTTGAGCCACCCTCTTCCTCGTACGGTCTATCCTCTTTATCATTACCTTCCCTGCCCGTGTTCGCTAATGGATGATTCTCAACCTCTTATGGCCGTGATTTGCATTTCGTAAATTCTTAAGTTTTGTGTAAAGTTCTTGAGGACAAGCTGATATACGCACACCATAGGAGACGGTTCTGTTGATTTTGATTAATCAGCTATATAGAAGTTTGTTTAAAAGTCTCGACATAACGAATACCTTGCTTCTCTTTGCAAGTGCAGGGCCAATAAAAATTGCTAGGCCTTTTTTTATGAATTTAAGGTTCTATAGTATCTGAAATGTCTTCTCTTATGTTTTGTGGCCTTGATAATAGATCGTATTTACTATGAGTGTCTCCATTATTATGGTATCTGAAATATCTTCTCATAGATCTTATGTTTGTGGCAAAGATAGTATACAATAATTTATGTATCTCCATACAATGTCAGCTCTTATATAATATGATCCAGTAGCACAGTTCCCATACTCCCTGCCCCTCAAAGAAGAGGTCAGTGTCTAGTACATGTAGGTGTGAATGATACAAAATAAACTTGCTAAAAATAGTCATCGTTGCATTCTCTGCTTGTCTCTCTGTGATAGTTTGACCAGGGTTGAAGAAGGCACGTGGCTAGTGCTACTCTATCTTGTGTTTTTGTCCATCTACATTAGTTCCAATGTAGGAGTGTATGGAGGGGTGATTGTACCCGTGCAATGTGAACTCATCACGAGAGAGCTTCTTGCGAGCGTATGAGTGTGTTTGTGTGTGTGTGTGTATGAGTGTGTGGGTGGGTGGGTGGGTGGGTGGGTGCATGTGT